>PVHX01016950.1:0-41573 GCA_004024805.1 Geosciurus inauris | reverse complement strand
TTCTGACTGGGGTGAGATAAAATCTGAGGGTAGTTTTGATTTGCATTTCTCTAATGGCTAGAGACGTTGAACATTTCTTCATATATATGTTTATTGATTGTACATCATCTTCTGAGAGGTTTCTATTCAGCTCCTTAGCCCATTTATTGATTGGATTATTTGTTTTTTTGGTGTTAAGTTTTTTGAGCTCTTTATGTATTCTGGAGATCAGTGCTCTGTCTCATTTTCCATTTTTAAAGAGAGTTATTTATTTATCCATTTGTTATGATTAAGTTGTACTAATTTCTTATATATCTTGGATATTAATTCCTGTCATAAGTATTGTTTGCAAATATTTTCTCCTATCCTTAGATAGCCTATTTCACTTCATCAGTTGCTTCCTTAGCTGTGCCATAGCTTTGGGTACCTTATCCAAAATCATTGCCAAAACCCAGATCAAGGAGATTTTTGCCTATTTTTTCCCCTAGATGTTTCATACTTGCAGGTCTTAACATTAAGTCTCCCCCCACCCAATTTTGAGTTCATTGTTGTGTATGGGATAATATTAATTCATTTTCATTCTTTTTCATGTAGATACTCAATTTTCCCAAACATCCCGTTTGTTGGCATATATTTATTTATAAAAGTTTATTATTTACCATTTTATTTCCTAATTATTTATTGCTTTAAGTTGTGCTGCTTGGGTCCGCTGGATGAGTTGGGGTCCTGAGAGACGAAGACGAAATGGGGTCTCCCAGGATGGGGGTGACGGCCATGGAGTCACTCCACCCAGACCCCTCCTGGGGTGTAGATAAAAATCGCTCTGCCTGAGCAAGACGCAGAAACATCGTTTATTCTGGAAAGTGCAGAGGTTTATATACACTCCTGGACCAATCCTGGCCCAAAGTTAGAAACAATGAGGTGCTCTCTGTCAAGCACACAGTCCATTAGCATTGAATGGGGAAAGATGGAAGGGAGGGGTTGAAGGTATGGAGAGTAGTCCTACAATTATTCATTGTAATATCTCTTCTTTATTTGACTTCCATCTGTTTTTTATTTTAGTCTATCTAAGGGATTGTTCATTTTATTTTTTCATGAAATTTGTTCTTAGTTTTGTTGACTCCCCTCCCCTTATTTTTCTATTCTCTATTTGATTTATTTATGATTTAATATTTATTATTTAAATATTAAATTAATTTAATTTGTGTTTAATTTTTTAACTTTGTGTTTAATTTTTCTTCTATGCCTACTTCTTTAAAACTATTTAATGTTAGGATGTTTGTTTGAAATCACTCTTAAAAAAATTTAGGAATTTTTAGCTGGGCGCGGTGGCTCATGCTTATAATCAATTCCAGCACTTTGGGGGGCTGAGACAGGAGAATCACAAGTTCAAAACCAGCCTCAGCAATGGTGAGGTGCTAAGCAACTCAGTGAGACCCTGTTTCTACATAAAAAACACAGAATAGGGCTGGAGATGTGGTTCAGTGGTTGAATACCCCTGAGTTCAATCCCCGGTACCTAAAAAAAAATTTAGGCATTTTATTGCTATACATTTTCCTCTTAATCCTTTTGCTGTGCCCATAAGTTTTGGTGTGCTATATTTTCCTATTTGTTAGTCTTAAGATACTTTTTAAATTGTCTTTTGATTTCCACTTTGACCTAATAGTTACTTAAGAATACACTGTGTAGTTTTCATGCATTTGTGAATTTCCGATTTTCTCACTGTTAGTGATTTCTATTTTCATATGTTTGTGTTCTGGAAAGGTACTTGAAATAATTTGTGTGTGCTGGGGGTGGGGGGACGTGGTTCTTACTGGAGATTGAACTCAGGGAAGTTTTACCTTTGAGCTGTGTTCTAAGCTATTTTTATTTTTTATTTTGAAGCAGTCTCACTAAGTTGTTGAAACTGGCCTTGAACTTGGAATCTTTCCACCTCAACTCCCTAGTCACAGGTGTACACTTGGTTGCTATTCTTAAATTTTTTGACATATTTTGTGGCTAACATGTAATCTGTTCTTGAGAATATTCCATAGGCACTTAACAGAATTGTGTGTTTTTCTGCTGATGGCTGGAAAGTTCTAAATGTCTGCCATTTCTAACTGGTCTATAGTGTTGTTCAAGTCAATTGTTTATTAATTTTCTGTCTGAATGTTCATGTATTACTGAAATGGTATGTTGAAATAATCTACTATTATTATAATGCCATCAATTCTCCCCATTAGATCTTTTAATATTTGCTTTGTGAATTTGAGTGATGTTGGGTGCATATATATTTATGATTACTATTTTTGCTGTTGCATTGACTCTTTCATCATTGCATAATGTCCTTTGTCTTTAGACAGTTTTTGACTTAAAGTTTATTTTTTCCAATATAAGTGAAGCCACCCATTATCTTTTACTAACCATTTGTGTGGAATTTCTTTTTCCCACCCTTCACTTTGAGCCTATGTCTGAACTTTATGCCTACCTTTATATTGTTTCATATAAATATTATATATATGTATATATGTGTATCTTTTAATAATTTGTATCCCTTAACAAATTAATGTGGCCATAAATAACTTTAATAGCATTATAATTTAGTATTGTCAGAGATTCAATTGATTTATATATTGCTTGACTGCATTAGTGTTTTGAATTTGATGATGTATTTAGACTTACCAGTGAGTTTTTACTTCCATATAATTTCATGCCACTGATTAGCATATTATTCCTTCAATTTGATGAATGCCCTTTAGCATTTTTTTTAAATGAGAGAAATCTAGTGATAAATATACTTCAGGTTTGTTTGAAAATATATTTATCTATATGTTAATATATAGATATAAATATAGAGATTAAGTATATATTATATACTATATACTTAAATAATACATGGATATAATATATATAATATGTAATATATAGATATGTATAAATATAAATAGATAGATATCATTCATTTTGAGAAGAATTCTGAGTGTAGCATTCTTGGTTAGCAGAATTTTGTTGTTTTCTTTCATAATTTTGGATATGTTTTCCGACTTTTTTCTATTAAAGAAGCTTTTACTAAAAACTTCTCATAATCTTATGTAGTTCTAGTGTAGATGACATCCAGTTTGTTGGCATACATTTAGGCCTTGTTCTTTTCAAAATTTTCTTTTACTTTTGAAAACCTGATCCTATGGGCTTCATGAATCAGAATTTGTTTCCTTTCAGAGGCCTAGAAAAGCTTTCTGCTTTTATTTCTTGGAATATTTTCTGTCCATTTTTTACTTTCTTCTCTTTAAAAAAATAAAATTGGTGAATTATATTTATACATAATAGTGGAATGCATTGTGACATATTGTGATATATTTATTGACAATATATTGTGACATGCAAATAACAAAATTAGGTCAGTTTTACTCCCCAGTACCACCTCTTTCCTTCCTTTCTTTCTTCTCCATGACCTCTTTCCTCTACTATATTTGTCTCTCTTCTGTTTTCTTGAGATTCTTTTATTTCCTTTTTTTCTTTAGCTTCCACGAGTGAACAAAAACATGAACCCAGGAATCAGTCCTTCCTTCCTTCCTTCCTTCCTTCCTTCCTTCCTTCTTTTTCTTTTGTGAAATTTTTGCAATGTCAGAGATAACTGAACTTGTGTTGGAAACCCTAAACTGAGAGCAAAAATTAGCTTGAACTCACAAATTTTCTCTGAAATAATGCATATTTTGCAGATTTGCAAACATTTCCTTAAGGATAGAATTTTTTTGGATGTGTCTATTACTGAGAATTGATAGTACAGGTGTCATATCCAACTGTAACCACTTTTAATTTTGTGCTGACACTTCCACTGCTAATGAATCATGCTCATAGTATGTAATCAACACATAATCTAATATTAATAAAAAGTGAAGGGAAACCCATCTACTTATGCCATTTTAATCAGGTTGTCATTTCACGAAATGACTGATTATTAGTATCTGACTTCCCCCTAATTTTAAAGCTTTTTCAAATGATTAATATCACATATACAATCAACTCTCTAAAAACTTTGTAAGACTATTTTCTTATAAATTATAGTATATTTTGACCTACTGCAGATTCTTTGTAAAAACTATTCCAAGCTGTCAATATTATTTGTAAAAAAATGACAGTCTTGCAGTAGCATATTTCCTGTTTTAATGAAATAAACTATGGCCATTAAAATTTTAAGTATGAGTGACAGGTAATGCCTTTTTCTGTGCATGATAAGTCATTATTGTTATTAATCTGTGACATAAATACCCTTCATGCTATGTAACCTTATTTTAGCATAACAAAAATTTGCCTAGTGTTTGTATCAGTCAAAATTGTCATGCTTATGCAGCAGTGGGATAACAGTTTAAAATTTCAGTGGCTAAAACAATTAAAAGTTCATTCCCTACAATGCAAGTCCTATTTTGACTCCACTGAATGTTTTGCTCCCAGTCACCCTCATTCTCAGACTCAACCCTACAAGTCTCCACTATCTGGGATATTTTGTTTGCCATTTCAGAGGGAAAGGAATAATACAGGGTCTCAAAACAACATTTTAATGCTCCAATTCATAATGAGACACATAATTTTCACCTTCAACTATCTACTGGTCAGCACTAGTCATAAGACCTCATGTAAATAAAAGGAAGAATGTGTTGTGGTCAACAAGACCACTCTTGGCCTTGGTGATTTCCTAGAAGGATTCACAAGCATAAAGTTGTACTCATGACTAGTATTTTATTATAGTAAAAAAAGATAAAAAGAAAAAGAAGAAAGGGAAGAGATGTATGAGGTTAGGTCAAGAATAATGCAGGAATAAGCTTCCAAGAGTCCTTTCTAAGTGGAGTCACACAAAGCATTACTAATTTCTGTAATGATGTTCTGCCAGAGAACATCATTACAGACTTAGTTCCCAGAGTCTTTGTTGAAAGTTGGTCATATAGGTACCCACTGTCTAGAATATATTGATTCTAGATTCACACAAAAATGCAAGTCTGAGTACGGGGCCCTCCTATTATCATTTAACTCTTGACTAACAACATAGCAAGAACCAAACATCAAGAGGCATTCAAAGTCGAACCATGCAAGAAGGTCATTCTCAGATAGCAATTTTAGTCTGTTATGTTAACTATTACTTGCACAGGAAGTGTGAAAGTTTAAACTCTACAATACCCAGAAAATGAGAGAACTTTATTCAGATAAGCACTAAGTTCTCTTCACTATTAATTAATTATAACACAAGGAAGAATTCAATGTGACTGGTTGAATTTACACTTTTTTGATTTCTCTGAATAATGTTTCAGCAAAATATAATAGAATTTTTAAGAAAAATCAGAAATCTTTGACAGAAAATTTTATATCAAAAGATTTGGCTATATTGACCAAAAGTATAAGTCCAAAAGGATATTAATGTCAATATTTCAAGCTGTGTTAGTAAAAATTGGTAGAAGAAAAAGATAAAATGAATAGCCTTTGTTTAAAAATATCTATCAATATTTATATTTATATTACATGTGTGCATGCTGCATATATATATATCTATACATTAGTAGAGACATATACATGCACATTTGCTTACATATATGTTGGATATTTTGCAAAGGTTATAAAAATGAGTGGAAACTAATTTCATCTGGTGAAGGGAAGAAAGGTTTCATGCATATAATGAAAATTGCTTGTTTATATATAGTTTATTCAATTTGATATTTCATCCTACTTATATGTTACTTTTAAATTAAATTAATTTTTTGAAGTTCATTCAGAGGGATAAATATGTGAAAATTTCTTTACCATTAAAATACAGAAAGCTTTTTATTACTAATAGATAATGGTTTGAGAATAGATGATTTAAAAGAACCAAAAAATAGATCATATTAAATACATAACTCAGTTGGGGGCTTAGTACATGATGCATAAATTTAAATGGTGGATTATGATGATAATGTAAATTTACATGTTCACACAAAAATCAGATAAATACCTTTTTCTGTCAACATTTCATTCTTTAATCTCCTAGACCCCAGAGTAGTACTTTGTTGCCTCTCAATTTCAAATAATTTCTCTGAAGCTCTACCAACTACGTGTATAGCCATTACCCTTTCATGTTTATTATGCTAGATGCCAGATCATTCTTTTCTAAATTTTATTTGTTCTTTTAGATATACATGACAGTAGAGAATATTTTGATGTATTTATACGAACCTGGAATATATCTTATTCCAATTATGATTCCAGTCTTGTGGTTTTTCATGATGTGGAGATTCACTGAGTTGTGTTCATATATAGACATAGGAAATTTTATCACGTTCATTACATTGTCTTTCCTATTCCTATCCCTCCTCCCTTCCCTTCATTCTCTTTTGTCTAATCCAATGAACTTCTCTTCTTCTCTCTTCCACTCTTTGATGTGTGTTAGCATCCACATATCAGAAAGACTATTTGACCTTTGGTTGGTTAAGGATTGCCTTATTTTACTTAGGATGATATAGTCCCTAGATCCATCTGTTTACCAGCAAATGAAATAAAGTCATTCTTTTTTATGGCTGAGTAATATTCCATTGTGTGTATATAACACATTTGCAAAATCCATTCATCTGTTGAAGGACACCTAAATTGGTTCCATAGCATGGCTTTTGTGAATTGTGCTGCTATAAACATTGAAGTGGCTGTGTCACTGTAGTATGATGATTTTAAATCCTTTGGATATATATTGAGGAGTGAGACAGCTAGGTCAAATGGCAGATCCACTCCTAGGTTTTGAGGAATCTCCATACTGCTTTTCAGAGTGGTTGCACTAATTTGCAGTCCTGCCAGCAACGTGTGAGTGTACCTTTTCCCCACATGCTCACCAACTTTTGTGGTTATCTGTATTCTTGATAATTGCCATTCGACTGGAGTGAGATGGAATCTCAGTGTAGCTTTTCTTTTTTCTTTTTTCTTTTTGGTACCAGGGATTCAACCCAGAGGCACTTAACCACTGAGCCAAATCCCCAGCCCCTTTTTAAATATTTTATTTAGAGACAGGTTCTCACTGAGTTACTTAGCACCTTGCTAAATTGCTGAGGCTTGTTTTGAACACATAATCCTTCTGCCTCAGCCTCCCTCGCTGCAGGGATTACAGGTGTGTGCCACAGCGCCTGGCTTCAGTGTAGTTTTAATTTGCATTTCTCTGTTTGCTAGAGATGTTGAACCTTTTTTCATATATTTGTTGACCATTTGTATTACTTCCTCTGTGAAGTGCCTATTCAGTTCCTTTGCTCATTTGTTGATTGAATTATTTGTGGTTTGGTGTTGGTTTTTTTTTGAGTTCTTTATATATCCTGGAGATTAATGCTCTATCAGGTGCAGCTGGCAAAGATTTTCTCCATTCTGTAGTCTCTTTCTTCATACTCTTTATTGTTTCCTTTGCTGTGAAGAAGACTTTTGTTTTGATACCATCCCATGTATTGATTCTTGATTTTACTTCTTGTACTTTAGGAGTCTTGTTGAAGAATTCAGTTTCTAAGCTGACATAATGGAGTGCTGGTCCTTTCTTTTAGTAGGTACAGGGTTTCTGGTCTAACACCTAAGTCTTTAATCCACTTTGAGTTGCGTTTTGTTCAGGGTGAGAGATAGGAGTTAAATTTTCTTCTGCTACATATAAATTTCCCATTTTCCCAGCACCAGTGCCATTTGTTGAAGAGGAAATTTTTTCTCTAATGATTGTTTATGCTGCTTTAGTTTAGTATGAAATAGCTGTGTTTTGTGTTTGTCTCTGTGTTTTGTATTGTTCCTTCAGAGAAAGACATGTACTTTTCTTCTGATTTTTTTCCTTAATTTTTTTTCTTTCCTAAGCAGAGCTTTCTTTGGAAAAAGAAAGTTTTGCTTGTGGATTCTTAAGGACTGATCTATCCAAACTTTTTATCAAATTTATATGTGTGTGTATAAATCTCACATGTAAAAATAATGTAAGTTGTAGCTGGTAATCTATATTATACATAAGATATTACATTCCCTTTTCTAATGTAAACAGAGGTTTTGGAAAAATGACATTTTCAACAATGGTGAGCAATAGTGAAACATATACACCCCAACACATAAGTTGTGGGGACTATATTAGTAAAGTATTAATCTAGTAATCATTAAATTAGTAAAATATTAATCTAGAGATTAATTTGGCTCTCTACAGCCAGGGACATTTATCTTAGAGAAAAAAAGATATAAATTAACAAAAATATTGATTTTCAAATTCAACATTACTTTTTATGTACAATTTAAATAGCAAAACCTAGGAGAATGAATAAGTAAATTAGTGTATAACTGTGCATATGATGCATACTCTAGTAATTAATATTGTGTTTTCTAGCTCTTTAGTGCCACAGAAAAATAGTCAAGTACAATGTTAATTTTAAAAAGCAAGTGCAAATTTTATACATTTTTATCTCATATCATTGCAAAAGAGAAATATACTGATATTTATATAATAAAAAGTATCTAGAAGAAATAGTTATCCTGTGGGTTGTGATTTCTTCTAGGCTTTGGGACTATGAATGTTACCTCTATGCACCTCTATATTTTGAAAACAATTTACAATGATCATATATTGCTTTCAAAATTCATTAAATTGATGATATTTTACAAAGTACAGAAAAACTAAGAAAGTAATTAAGATAAAAGAAAATGATTATGATAAAATTATAGCTTTTGAATTTTAAAGAATAAAGTATAGTAGCTAACTTGAAACATAATGACATATAGAGACAATATTTAAGAAAATTTCTCATGGCCATTATAAATTTCTGTATATCATGGTGTCATAAAATTTACTTTTTATTTAATATCTTATATTTCTAATGATCATTCATTTGGTCCTAATGTAGTGACTTTCAAAGTATAAATGAAAAATTACATTATTTTAAATGTGTAGTATGACAGTACAATGCCTTAAAATTTTTTTAAATAATTTTGTGAAAAGTAGGCCTGTTTAAGTGCTCTGCATACAAACTGCCTTTAATCAAAGGTGAATACGGTTGTTGAATTATATTAGCACACCTTTCTCCTTACAAAGAGAAAATATTTAGAAGCTCCTTAATGGAATCATCATTTACTGGACTCAATTTATAATTGTGGTAAAAGGATAGAATGAAACCAAGAAACTTTCCCCTCTTCTCTTTAATCATTTCACCTTTTCAATTGCTTTGAGAGTCAAAAATTTCTCATTACAGAGGTTTAGTTCAACCCTAAATTTCAGCACTCATTTGTACATGATTGATACAAAGTGAGTACGTTAAGGTTAGTGAAATTTAGGATGATTGATTTACCTTATTTTAAAATGTCTTAAGACATTTGAAAACTCTTTTCTCTCACCTATTCCAACCAACATTATGTACTAATTTAAAACATTGCTCAATATTTTAAAACATAGATTAAACCATAAAGTCACAAGTTTTCAATTCTGTGACTATTTCAATGAAATTGACACAGATGCATTAAAATAAGTAGAAAAGCATAATCTGAAGCTTATATATTCTTTATATATATTTCATCTATGTATATAAAATATAATATATGTAAAGATTAGATGACCAGGGAGGAGATGAATTAAGCCACTCGGCGGAATACACGCTCTTGGGCCAAATTTCCCTGTCCATCAAAGCATCAGAGCGTATCTGGGAGAAATGGCGCTGGGACTTCAGTGCACAAAGAATTTCAAGAAAGCCCGGTCTGGAAGGGGAGGGCTTGAGGGCAGAAAGAGAAGACCAGAGTCCTTCCTGGATAGGTCAGGAAAACCCGCTGATTGACAGGAGGCATGTCTACTGGTAACTGTCAGCATCTGGCTTGCCACTCCATTCTGCAGCTACTGACCGGTCCCCCTAATGGAACATCCTGGACCCTGACCAGACCTAACAATATATATATATATTTTTCAACCACTCTACTCATTTAGCTACTACTTTTCTTCAAAGAGTAGAACCATAGAAACAATACAATTAGTGGTATATTTAAGTTTTTATACAGTTTCTACATCTGGGACAATGGGATAAAATAAATTAATAGATTCATGTATGGTGAGAAGAGTGATGAGGTATGTCGGGGGTGGGGTGGGGAGATAGAAGGAGGAGAGAAAGAATTTCTGTTCTTTTCAATGTTTAAGAGAGGGAAAATTTCAATTCAAAAATAACCTTTAGTCAAGAAGCAAAGTTATGTTTTATTGTGGAGGATAGCTGGGCTACTCAGTTTGATGGAAAGCTTAGTAGCACAGTGTATAGATAGAATTTTTCATTAGGAAGAGAAAATGATGGCATGGAACCCTGAACCCAGACCCGACATCTTCATAGTTGATTTACAGTATTGTCTATGGAGGGGAAGATGACTATGCTGGATAAGCTGCTAATGTGACTCAGGGAGAAGGTCATTAGTGTGTATTGTAACTTCTCAGCATTTTAGGAGCACAGAGAATTTAGAAACCAGAACTTGACATTTGCAGAGAATTGTTATAGTGCTAAAGGGTTCAAAGTGTTTATTCTTGATACCTGGAAAATAAAGTGCCATTTGCTTTAAAGTTTCCAAACAAGATTGCAGTGCCAAAGTTTAATCAGCATTCAGTCAAAAATACTCAGGTGAAGGCTATGGCTAGATAACTGAATTTTAAAGTGGTCCTCACCTTAGGCCTTTTTTAACAAAGGCAAATGAAAGTAGAATGTTAGGACAAGGGGAAAAAAAAAACATTTAAGCGTATATTCTAAAAATTTTCCCTTCAGTATGGCAAAACAGAAATAACATTTTATTGTTCATCTTAATGCCTTCATTGCATTTGTGACAAATTTCTAGATTCTCAGCAAAGTTTCAATCTAGAATTCTTTGCAAAAGCACACACAGGTGCACATGCATGCACACACATGTGTACACAAACATGAAAATTAAAAACAATGTTTTCTTTCCAGAATTTAAGTATTCACTTACAGTAACTTATCTTATATTCAGATTTCAGAGTATAAATCAAAAGCAATATAAATAAATAAGTGAATATATAAAAGTAAAAGTAAACATAACTATCAGATTTTATTGTAAATAAACTGATAAAATAATGACCGGTTAGGCTGGGCGTGATAGCGGAAGCCTGTAATCCCAGCACTTTGGGAGGCTGAGACAGGAGAATCACGAAAAGCCAGCTTCAGCAACAGCAAGGCACTAAGCAACTCAGTGAGACCTTGTCTCTACATAAAACACAAAATAGGTCTGGGGATGTGGCTCAGTGGTCAAGTATCCCTGAGTTCAATCCCCAGTACCAAAAATAAAAATAAAAATAAATAATAATAACTGGTTGGTAGGGTTAAGAGATTAAAATCATAAATGGAGTATTAAAATTAATATGCAATTGTTAAATGGAGATAGAGATCTCCCATACAGTGTTAGCATGACTAGAACTAGTACAGCTTGGAATGCAGCCTGGCAATATATATCAAAATGTTAAAGGTCTGCATCTATTGAATCAGCTTTTCCATTTTCAAGACTTTTCTTACAAATATATTTGCAAGCATGCCCAATGGCAAAATTAATAAACAATGATATGTATTCAAACTCCGTGGATTAATATGGCAAAATTTAGAATGTAACCTGTAAAATGGTACTGTTATATGAAAAAAAAAAAATAAGATGCAATTAGTGTCACTGGAATCCTAGGCCAGAGGCCCCATTCTGAAGTTCCCAATAAATAGGTCTAGCCTCAAAAGCCAAATGGAAAAAGTAATAGTTTTACACAATGGAATATTACTCAGTAATAAAAGAGAATAAAATTATGGCATTTGCAAGTAAATGGATGGAGTTGGAGAATATCATGTTAAGCGAAGTAAGCCAATCCCAAAAAGCCAAATGCAGAATGTTCTCTCTGATAAGTGGATGCTGATCCATAATGGGGGAGAGGATGAAGGAAGAATGCAGGAATTTTAGTCAAAGGGGAGGGCGGGGGGAAATGGGGATGGTAAAGATGGTGGAATGATATGGACGTTGTAGCCCTAGCCTCCTATATGACTGCATATATGATGTGATTGTACATCACGTACAACCAGAGAAATAAAAAGTTATGCTCCACCTGTGTACAATGAATCAAAATGCATTCTGCTATCATGTATACCTAAGTAGAATAAATTTTAAAAAAAGCAGGAAAGGACTTTGATATAGTGTAGCTATATCAGGAGCACAAAAGGGACCTCATATCCTTAGCTCTGTCTTTAGGAGGCTGACAATGACTTTGAAGTTTTATGGACAGCAGGATGAGGGCATGGGTTTGGGGTTTTATGCAGGGTTTTCCGAACTGCCAAAGCAAGTAATCTTGATCAGGTAATCTTGGTCTGGTCCATCATTATTTCAGGATTGGTCAGATGGGACTTTGTAGAAAGTTACTCTTACCTGGGGGTTAGTTTTGGCTGGTCACAAGATGTTCATCAGACTTGTTTTTCTTGTATTCCAAGGTGAATCCAAGCAAAGAGAAAGATAACTAGACTTTCTTCTTGTTTTTAGCCACCCACTGAACATTTTCAGGCAAAAGTGATGAGTCTTAATCTTTTCTATAGTTTTCACACTCAACAGCATTGACTAAAGTCATTTTTATTTTCTCTAAAATTTATTATGTCATGTTTATTATATAATAAATTGCCATATGTATTTGGGTTTATTATTAAAATATCTCTCCTGATTAAAGACTTCTGAATTCATGTCAGCATCATACTTAGTAATTCTGTTAGCTTTCTTATATACTTAAAAGAAATCTTGTATGACTGACTATTCAGTGTCATTTAATTAATCTTAATTTTGAAAATTTTCTTAACTTTTACATTTTTATGTCCACATGATTGTTAAAATAATCTTCTTTTTTTATAAGTATGTTTATATTATTAGAGGGACTTAGAAGTAAACATTTTCTGCTTTAGCTAAAATTGAGTATATGTCCATGATAAAGTATTATAAGTAAAAGAGAGTATGTATTTCCTCATATGACAAGGTATGCACAAAGATGATGCTGATTGGGTAAGTTAAGTCAGTAGTTCAAAGCTGGATTTTCTTTTTCTTTTTACACTATTATTCTTGCTCTCTTGATTTTTCCCCTCAAACCTGTCTCTAATTGCTGCCTGGTAGGTGTGTCATCTGTAGGTACACCCAAAATCTGAAGTCATGGAAAGAAACGTTTCTGTGTGTTTAGGGTTAAGAAAACATTTACAGTTTTCCAGCAGATTTCATATGATTTTTGAGAATCATCAATGCCTGTTTCTGTACTAACCACTGGCAGATGGACTAATCCAAATTCACCTCATCAGATTGAAAAGGTATTGGCTTTCATTAAAGCATAGGGTAGCTAACACTTGAAGGAGGAAGTGTTTTTGTTTTCAGACACAAATTGATGAACAGGCTGTTGGGTAGGTAAACACCAGAGTCAGCAAAAATTATCGAGGCAGACTTGAAATATTGAACTATTAGTAGTCTCTTTTTAATCCAAAACATATGTACAGCATTCATCTTACTCAAGTCCTTCTTATATAGTAAGAGGTTTGGAAGTTCTTGGTACATATTATTTCCCAGAGATTTTTCTTCTAAGGTTTATTTTATGTGTGTGTTTCCAGATAAAATACATAATATATAGTATGTAGTACATATAAATTTATGTTGTTTTAAATAAATGCACATAAAATTATATATGTGTGAACATAAATATACTTGTATGAATGTGTTATGAATATGTATGTATATTAATATGTTGTATATTACATACAGTTTAGTGTAATCAGCCAAAAAATTGAGGAAACATATTGCTTTTAATGTACCCTTTTTGTTGGTTAAACATGTTTCTAGTATTAGCTGTGGTTCCTTCTAACAAGATATTTGATATGGATAACTTAATTTTAGAGTTGAGTTTGCCTGGGTTTGAATTTTAGCTTCCCAATTTATTAGCTTTTGACAGGTTACTGAATCTGTGACTTGGTTTCCTCATAATACTATCTACCACATGGGAGAGTTGTATAAATATGAAAAAAAAGTAACAAAGAAATATTGAAGAATGTCTGCAACAACCTGTGCAGCGGATGAACAGTTCCCTGAACACAGGCTGTGAGTTGTACTGGGAAAATTAGAAATTATAAGAAATAAAGACAAAAACTCATTTATAAGTGGAAGCAGGACTTGGGCAAACCAGCTCTGATGGAGTCTGGCTGTAACAAACAGCGAGAGTCTACATGTTTATTTTATAGGTTTTAAACATCAAAGGGTTTCACTGTGAAAGGTTTTTTTTGTTTGTTTGTTTGGTTTTTTTTTTTTTTTTTTTGAGTTAAACAGGATGAATTTGAGAGCAATACAACTTGGTTGGGGCTTATCAGTTTATTACCTCAGATAGCTTGGATTTGAATTTAAAACTTTTGAACTAGTGAACTCTAGGAAAAGCACAGAATTCTCCTTATCAACAGAGGTCACCTTGGAAATGGGCATTGCCCTTAACACTTTTGTACTGAGGGGTACAGAAGGAGCGTCATACTGTCCAGGTTTACATAGTTCAAAGCAGTGATTTATTTACTACTCAGAAAGAAGATTTATTTACTACTAACAGAAGAAGGTTTTCAAGATGGAGAATGGAGACTCTTACAGAAGTTTCTGTAACAGAATGCTGCCTAAAATTTGGCTTTTTGCACCATTTGGCCATCTGGAAAGCTATAGATGGGACATTTATATGGTGTTCAAAAGTTCAAAATGCATTCCAAGAGGTTATTAGATTTATGTTTTATGGACATTTCCATTGGGTTTATGTATTTTTTGTCTTTGATCAGTTGTACATTCTGTTCCTTTCAAAATTCAATAGCCCATACAAGCTCCCACCTTTCCTGTCTTCTTCACAACACTGATTCAGAGTTTTCTGAATGTTTGCCTCCTGAATTACACTTCCTAAGATCTCAGATAAAAGCCTTTAATCTTTTTCAGTTTCTGAGTTTTGACTGATTGGCAGTTGTTAGCTAATGGAGTAGCTGTCAAGGTGAATCCTCACAAAATAAATATATAATAAGTGTTAACTGATATTTACTGTTATTAGTCATGGTAGCATCCTTTGTCTCATTTTCATAATAGATATGTCTTTTTCAGTTTACAAGACCCATGAAAAGGATTAAATGCATAATTAGAGTAATTGAGATGATTTTAAGATAATATATTCCATATGATTCTGATTGAATGCAATAATTATTACAATGGAATATTAGCCAAGTGCCATTATAGGGAGAACAAAAAGAAACAGTTTACTTTCTGGAGGGAACAGCAAAGTCTGGAAAAAACTTGTGCTATTTGGGCTGCTACTTTATTAAAAAGTAGATTTAAAATAGGTCAAGTCGGGAGTCTTCTGTTGTTGTTCAGCTTAGAGCTAAAGTATAATTTAGCTCTTTTAGAGCTGAAGTTAATTGAGAAGAAAAAAAACAAGTTTTCAACTTGATGATGGATATGAAACTCCTAAAATCATCTATTATTTCTTCAGTAAGTAAAATATACCAATCAAAACACTTGAGATTTAAATAAAAGAACATGAACTTTGGGTTTTCATGTACAACATGTCAAGAAGTCCATAATCTACCTACAGAACACTTAGTCAAAGCCTTCAGATGAAGCACTAATAAAAATTGAAAGGTATTCATATTGAAATTGTGTTGAGAGACCACATTTTGTGCTACTAGTAACTGAATGAAAAACAAAACAAAATAAAGACAACAGACTTACTGGGTATCACAATTTCCTTGTGCTTAGAGCAATTCTCCTACCTGTCCTTTAGAGAGACAATAAGGACAAAAACACTACAAGTGTTACTGGGCTTTGGGCCAAAAATTTATGATACATCTTAAAATGTTTTATTTGTGAGTTTAATAATCTCTAGGCTATATTCCAAGAACTGTAACCCCCAAGAGAAGTGTCAATTAGGCTATCAGAGACCATTTCCACACTGTGGGAAATATAATTTCAAATGGTCCTTGTGCAAACAGGAAAAGAGAAACAAACTAAAAAGCCACATTGAGAGTGGGGATAAAAAGATGTTGGAAACTTCTATCTTTTAGAATATCAACTGAAATAGAAAATATAGTAGCACTACTGTGCTTTACATGCCTATAAAACATTACAGATTTTATGTGTATGATACATGTCAATAAAATAAAACAAAATAAGAATAAAAATCTTAGATCTCTTGGAATCTTTCTGAAAAGTTAAGGAAATCAAATAAAAACCTGTATAACCTCGGATGGGAAAGGCTTTTATTAAAAGTTTAGGAATGGTTTCTGGGATATCATAGGCATTTCAGAATTTTCCATGTTTTTATTTTAAAGCAATTCTTACCAAATTTTGTCAGATAATGTTTATTGTCAGGAGAATCTAATTGTTGAAAGGGGCATTAATGTGCATTGCACATTAATTCTAAAACTTAACATTTGCAAAAAACAAAAATGTAGCAATAGGAGACTCTCCAGCAAGGAGAGGAGATAAATATAACGGTTTTCATCATCACATACTACATCCCCGCTGACAGGATTTAGGACAACCTAAAGCTAAGCATTTAGTCACTAACTATTGGTCAAAGAAAACTGAAGAAAGTCCTTATGTTTTCCGTCCTTGGCACATAAAGAAATTTCAAGAAAATAAGAGAAACATATCAAGCAAGAGTGTCAACCTTTTCTGATGGCTGTTAGAATCATGATGTAAATGCACAATTGATAAAATGATTGAATGATGGAATATAACCTCATGAAGATAATAAATCTCTCAACTAGGTGAGGAAAATCTAAGTATTTTAGCAAAATCTCACAAGATTAAGTAGAACCAATGTACCCTAAACAAAAACAAAGCTATCTCAGTCTATATTGTAATACCTAAGACAGTTATTGAACTTTGTTATACTTAGCATTGGTTTACATAAGTGGGATAATAATAATTAATTGCAATAACTTCATAGTGCTATTACAAGTATTAAATTATTTAATTTTATAAAAACTCCTTAAAAGAATGTTTGGCACATTTTGAGCACTTGACTAATATTAACTATTATTACTATTTCCACTGGTATTTCACTCACCTTTTGTCTGACCAGACAAAAAAATGGACATAACAGCAATTTTATAGATCTACTTCTGCAGCTGGAAAGCAAAAGCTGACCACATTCTGCTATAAAAAAGAATTAAATTGTTATCACCATATTAGATAAAATACTTGAATAGGGTCTTCCAAACATTCATAAGATTAAAAAAATGTATAAATTCACAAACTTATAATAGGTAAAATAAAAAGGAGTGAGCATGTAAAATCCAAACATGACTTAAGAAAGTAAAATTAATTCCTCACACATAATAATTCTGTTTTGTAGAATAATTTAATATATTTCAATAATGGAATTGTGAAAGTATAGAATGAAAATAACAGTTATTGATCTAAAGCAATAATACCAATCTTATTGCAGAGCTTTAACTGATCTAAGAAGCAAAAAAAAAACCCAGAAAATGAATGCTCAATTATGATATAGAAGCAATATTAAAATAATGTCAACAAAGGTAGATGAAAGTGACCATTAGGTTTTGAAATTTAAGGACAAAAAAAATTGTTCATAATTAATTTCAGGGATATAAAAAGTAAGTCAACCATGTGGAAGAAAAATTAAGGTATGCTATCATTCAGTTTTCAGAGATAAATGTCTTCATCTAAAAGGAAGTGTGAACCAAGAATGTGGTGACCAATTAATATGTTGAGATGGTATAAAGGAAATAATAATTTTCAGACATGAAATCCTCTTAGCATACATTGCCCATGAGCCCTCCTAGCAGAGATAAAAGGAAGTTCTTGAAGAACCATCAGCCAGTTACTGAATAAAATGAAATAAAGAGCTCAGGAATGAAGAACATAGAATAAAATTACCAAAAAACAGGTGAATTTTAATATTTAACACATTCAATATAAGAATTATTACAGTTGTGAAATCACATGTTAAAACTACAGAATTGCATTTCTGTTAAAATTTTTGACATGGTAAAATAACACTAAAAATATAAAAGATAAACTGGTTAAAGAGGTAAATGACAAAAAAGTATGAGAAAATTTCAGCTTTTAAAGGATTATATCTAAGATTTTAAATACAAAATAAGATTCTAAATAGCACCTCAAATAGAATTTTTGTCAAGTTAGACTATTTCCCCGAAATAAAATATTTTTTGTCAATATTTACATACAAAGATCAAAATGGCTTAAGTTTATTTACTTTTCCACTGAATTTAAATTGTATAAATATTATGCAACTTTGTAAAAAAAAAAACAAAAATAATTTTACAATAATCACACAAAAAACTATTAGCTGGAAGTACATATACCCAGATTTCAATTTTGTAAATTCTGGGTAATTAAAACTACATATTCATTGTGGGTTTGGGTTCATGAAAACTGTCATTTTCTTCTTTGTGTTTTATACATTTATTAAAAAGAAAATATTTTAGTGTGTTATCTAAAATGAATTTATATGAAATGTTCTTTAAAATGAAACAAATTTCACAATCATGATTTTTTAAAATTTGTTTTTAAAACAAGAATTCAAGTCTTAGTACACCTATGGAGCACAATTTTCCATTTCTATGGTTGTAAACAAGATAGAGTCACACCATTCATGTCTTCATACCTATACCTAGGGTAGTGATGTCCATCTCATTCCACCATTTTGCGACCCCCATGCCCCCTTCCTTTCCCCACCCTCCCGCCCCATCCAAAGTTTCTCCATTTTTCCATGCTTCCCACCCCCAGCCTCCTTATGTATCAGTATCCACTAATCAGAGAGAACATTTGGCCTTTGGTGTTCTGGGATTGGCTGACTTCACTTAGCACGATGTTCTCCAATTCCATCCACTTACTTGCAAATGCCATAATTTATATTTCTTTAGGTACATTTACCTTGAGCTATGTATATTTCAAAATATGTAATGAGTGTTTTAGCATTTATTCATTTTATAAAATGTTATTTTTGGAGCACTAAATGCAATGCTGAAAGATACAGGTGTTCAAAAGAAGATACTTTATTTATAGATATTAATCCAAGTAACATGCTGTACATCAAGACATACTAAATATATTTGGAAATGAATACTATGATAATAAAAAATATTTAATTCATAATAGATTTCCTATTTTCTCAAGCACTGAAAATTTTATTCTAAAAACTAAGAACTAGAATATCAAACAATATCAAACTAAAGGAAGACAATATTAGTGATTGTGACACTTTCTGGCATTAAAAAAATGAATGTTGACCTCTCACCCCTAATTTGTGGAGATCACAAAGGTATTATTGTCAGAGTATTTTCCTATAGGATTGACATGTTTCTGAGACACTGTGGGCTCTTCAGAACTAGGACGCAGGTAAATCTGTTCTTCCTATATAAGCAATAATTGGATTCAGGACACCACAATACTGTTTAGAGTGAAGTAAAGATACTTCAGATTGTTGACAAACATCTGCTTCAAGTGAAGTTAAGACAATGAGAACTTTTTCTGCAAAAGAAGTTATTTTTTTATGTCCTGGTTGTGATTTCCAAGATTCATAAGAAAAGAATAGGCTTAAAACATATGAAGAGGACCTTTAAACAGACTGCTAAGAATAAAGATTATGCCTTAAGCTCTTTAAGACAATGTTAAAGGTTTTGTTTGTTTTTGTTAATTTTTCTTTTGTTTTACCAGTTTATATATCTATGTCTATATACATACTCTTGAACAAAAATAGCAATTATGTAGAATATTTTATGGAACTCATGCACAGAGATACATAGAGGCACATATATGCATTATTTGCATACATACATGTAAATGAATATTCACGTATAATATTTTTCCATAATATGTATTCAATCCTTCTCTATAGTTCATAAATTCCTGATTAAAAAGCTCTCTGCGCTTGGAGGTACAGCTCACTAGTATTGTGCATGCATAACATGCATGGGGCTGTGTGTTCAATCCCTAGCACCCTTTACCAACCACCTAAGAAAACAACATACAGTTTTTTCAGAATTTATTTTTAAATAAAATGAGTGGAAATTGATCCACCTTCCACTTTTTTAAAAAAATGATACATTATAATTGTATATATTGATGGGATTTATTGTTACATGTTTGTACATACACACAATACTCAATATGACAATTGTAATTTGGCCAATCTCATTCCCCAGCATTTTTCCTCTCACTCCCCACCTCCCAACCCTTGGTCCATTTCCTCTACAGATCTTCCTTTGATTTTCATGAGATCTGCCCCTCTCTTTCTTTTTTCCTTTCTAGCTTCTACTTATGAAAGAAAACATAAAGCCTTTGACCTCCTAAACTTGACTTGTTTTGCTTAATATAATGGGCTCTAGTCCATCCATTTTCCTGCAAATGCCATAATTTCACTTTTATTTATGACTGAATAAAACTACATTATATATACATTTTCTTCATTCATTCATTTGTTGATGAATGCCAAGGCTGGTTCTGTAGTTTGGCTATTGTGAATTGTGCTGCTATAAACATAGGTAGGCATGAATCACTATAGTATGAAAACTTTAATTCTTTAGGATAAATATCAGGTAGTGGTATAGTTGGATTACATGGTAGTTCTATTTCTAGTCTTTTGAGGAACCCCCATACTGATTTCAATAGTGGTTGAACTAATTTATAGTCCCATCAACAGTATAAAAGTGTTCCTTTTTCTACACATCATCTTCAGCATTTATTATTATTTGTATTCTCAATGACTGCCATTCTTACTGGTGTGAGAAATTTTCTTACCATGATTCTATTTTAACCAACTATTTTCTACTCAGATGGGTTAGGTATTAAAGTACCATACTCATTCAACATCATGGATATAATGATTTGTCTTTTTGGAGTATAAACATGTAGACTTAAATAGCCATATTTTTCAAGTTACCTGCAAGTTTTCTATCAATAATGTTAAGATATTTTTTGATCTTATAACAAATTTAAATTTTTTTGTTTTGTTTATGGCATAAGCACTATTCTGGGAAAAGTGATGTTGTGGGATGAATGTGGACTCTAAGCAAATGGTAAGGATCTAGTAGTGCTCACAGCAGGGAGAGATGACCATCTTCAAGAATACCACACATTTATTTTCAGGTGGAAGTTTGAGTTATTAAGCCCATATTATAAAAATATTGTAGAATACTTACTAAAGTCCTTGAAGATACACCATGAGTGAAAGAGTGAGAATTAAGAATTATTATCACCCCTCAGATGCTATACAAACTAAGGTAGGATCCATGATAATCTTGGGATTTAGTTCCACATCAGAAAAATAAAATAGGCAATGTTTAACAATTTGTCTCCAGACAACTAGATATTATAATTTATAAATGGACACTATGATTTACAACTGGACATTATGATTATTTTGTCCAAAAATTTTTAAGTACTTCCGTTTATGAGGTCTGAAAATGTACCTTTTTCCATTTAAGTTTTATTAATCCTTTTTTGTCTATAATTTTCTTAAAAGGAGTAGCTGTCTAGTTGATTATTTGGACAAATTATTTATCATCATATATTTCTTTTCCTTTCCTTTAACTTCCCCACCTTATATTAAAAAATTCTTTAATCTCAGAAATTTAATTTAAATACATGAATATTCACAAAAACTTAAAGTGTGAATGAAAAGGAATTTGAGTTATCAAAGTTGTAAAAGGTTTCACATTTTTATTTGATTACATGCATTCATCACCATCATCAACCTCATCATTATCAGACCATAGGTGTATGTATGTAATATGGTGTGTGTAGTATACACATATTTGTATATACATATATAATATGCAGGAACATGTCATATCTATTTTGTCTATCTTAATTCCCTTACACCTTATAACAACTCATTTTAATAAATAATACTAGAGATTAGTGAATAGAGATTCCAAAATATTAAATCTATCAAAAATATGCAAGTGTCAAATAGCAGCTATTTATTTAGAATACATTTGTGGAAAAAGCATTCAAAATAAAATCCTTATTATTATCATGAAATTTAAAGCAGTGTTGTAGACATCCTGTGTTACTATTTGTAAAGCACAGGTCTGTGTATATTTTGGTTTTCCAAGCTGTAAAATGCAAAAAAAACAAAAAACAAAAAACAAAAAAACAACTAAATCATTGTAAACACCACTTTAGGCTTTATAAGTCAATAATTTCAGTTCTACTTATTTAGATTATACTTAGTAAAACTTATAACAATTAAGGCTAGTACCCTTTTTCCTTGATTATAAAATATAGGGAGCAGTCAAATAAATAAATATGTATGCAGTACCCTCAGTTGACTCACGCATTTATATGCTCACAAATTTACTTATGTTTTTAATCTTCACTTATTAAAGACTCACCCTGATTCTATGTCTGTTCTGTTCACTGGTGTATGTATGGGACATGGTGCAATCTGCTTGAAGACCATAATATATGTAAAAGGGAAAACAAATAATTAAATAATCACATCAGTAGTTTCACACTTAAATTAAGTGGTATGAGGAGAAATGTATAATGTCAAGACAATATATTAAGGCAGGAGGAATAATGGTGGGCATACATGTTCAGGGTTGACTACATGAACTGTGCAGTGCCTATTATGAGGAGAATCATCACAATATTGAGATATACTATCTAATATCATTATATGTTTTGTATATAGAAGTAACTTCTCTTACCTAGCCACCTGAGTTCAGTGCCAGAGGCTTAATATTAAAGCATTTAAAACCATCAGAGAAGATGGGCTGGGTTATGTTGTGATAAATAAAGTTTCTTAAAATAAGACAACAATGAAGCTTGTTGTATTGATTGTCTCTTCCTTTCATGAAAGATTCCTCTATAGCATGAGGAGCTATTTTGTACCATTTTATTTGATATTATAATTTGTTTCAAAATTGGAGTCAATCCTCTCAAATCTAACATTGTATTATCAACTACATTCTGTAATATTCTAAATCCTTTCTTGTCACTTAACAGATATTAATAGGATCTTTACCAGGAATAGTTTTGATCTCAAAAAACAGCTTCTTTGTTCATCCATCAGAATCAACAACACCTCATCTATTAAAGTTTTAATATGAAATTGTAGCAATTATGCCACATCTAATTATAATTCTTTTGTGATTTTCACCGCATTTGGAGTTACTTCCTCTGCTGAGGTCATGGACCCCTCACAGTCAACCTATAAGATACGAAATCAATATCTTCCAAATTTCCTTTAATGCTGATATTTTTATCTCCTCTCATGAAGCACACATTTTCTTAATGGCATTTACAATGGGGAATTATTTCCAGAAAATTTTTTATTTACTTTGCCTAGGTATGTCACAGGAATCACTGTCCAACCTGGCAGCTATAAACTTATAAAATGTATGTCTTAAATAATAAGACTTTAGAGTTGAAACTACTCCTTGATCTGCAGAATGGCTACAGAATGGATATTGTGTAAGCAGCATTGAACATTAATCTCATTATACATCTCCATCAGAGCAGATCATGTGCATTGTCAATGAGTAGTGATCTATTGAAAGTAATTGGCTTCTTTTCTTTTTCTTGAGTACTGATCTCTATAGTGGGCTTAAAATATTCAGTAAATTATGTTATAAATTCTGCTGTCATCCAGGCTTTGTTGTTCCATTTACACAGCACAGGTGGAATAGATTCAGTGTAATTATTAAAACTCTGAGAATTTTTTGAATGCTAAAAGAGGATTGGCTTCCAATTAAAGTGATAAGCTGTTTTTCCTCCTTAAGAAATCCAGACTATAATTTGAAGTTTCAAAGCCAGGCTTTGACTTCTCTTTAGTTATGAAAGTCCTAATGGCACCTTCTTCCAATACAAGGGAGATTTGCTTACATTGAAAATCTCTTGATTTTTGTAGCCACCATCAATTATCTCAGCTCGACTTTATGGATAATTTTCTACAGGTTTTACATCAGTACTTGATGATTCATCTTACATTTTTTTATGTTGTACAGACTGTTTCCTTTCTTAAACTCATGAACCCACCTTCATGGGCTTTGACCTTTCTTTCGTGGCTACCTTGCTTCTCAACCTTCATTGAACTGAAGTGTTAGGGACTTTTTCTGGCTTACGCTTTGGCTTAAAGGAATGTGTGGCTGATTTTATCTTATATCCAAATCAGTCAAACTATTTCATCAGTAAGTTTATATTTTCACTTTCTTTTTATTAACTAGAGTAGCACTTGAAATTTCCTTCAAGAACTTTACTTTTGTTTTTATAAAACTGATAACTGTTTGGCACAAGAGGCCCAGCTTTCAGCCTATCTTGACTTTTGACATGCCTTCCTAAGCTACATCATATTTTAGCTTTTGATTTAAAATGAGACATATACATCTCTTCTTTTTACTTGAAACCTTATAGTCCAGGGTTATTAATTGGCCTAGTTTCAACCCTGTCATATCTCAGAGAACAGGGAGGCTTAAAGAGAGGGAAAGAAATTGTTTTAGTAAGCATTTTTTGCTACTATGACCAAAAGACCTAACAAAAACAATTTTAAAGGAGGAAAATTTTATTTGAGCTTCACAGTTTCAGAAGTCTCAGTCTATAGATGGCTAGCTCCATTGCTCTGGGCCCAAGATGAGGCAGAACATCATAGCATAAGAGTGTGGTGGAGGAAAGCAAATCAGGATATGGGCACCAATAAGCAGAGAAAGAGTTCCTCACCAGGGACAAAATATATAGACCAAAGTCACACCCCAATGACCCACCTCCTCCACTTACACTCTATCTGCCTAGCTACCACTCTATTAATCTCTTTCAGGTTAAGACTCTCATAACCCAATCATTTCACCTCTAAACTTTCTTACATTGTGTCACACATGAGCCTTTGGGAACAACTAATATCTAAACCATTACAGAGATGGAGGAAAAGCTGTTTGGTGAAGCAGGCAGAATACAAATAACATATATTGTTTTCTGTCTTATATGGTGCAATTAATGATGCTTCCAAACAATTATACAAAATCACTAAAAGATCCTCATAACAAAATAATCAATAAAAAGTTTTAGATAGACTTACCAAAATGTGATGCAGAGACATGAAGTGAGTACATGCTGTTAGAACAATGATGCCTGTAAACTTGCTTGGTGAAGGATTACCATAAATCTTCAATATGCACACAAACCATAGTTATCCACAAAGTAAAATAAAGGGAAGCACAATAAAGTGAGGTATGGGCATATAAAAGTAAACATTTATATTTCCTCATATTAAATGTCCATCAGAGAACGGATTGGGAATGTGCTTATCATTGTCAGTCAAGGACCCAGTCCCATAGAGGATCCTTCTCAACATGTGTGTCCATGATGACCACAGCAAGTGGAGGAGAATGTGGAAATAACACTTCGATCATAAAGCATTTGCCTAGACACAATGCATGTTAATTTCACTCTTACTTTGTTGGTCAAAGAAAGTCACTTGTTTAGAACTACCATCAAAAGAAGTACAAAAGCACAGTCCTACCACACATCCAGAGGAACTGTTAATGAATCTGCCTGACAAATACCACAAGACACAGCTGGTCTTAAGCTTGAAATGGGGGTGAAATAAACGTGAACAAGGATATGACTACCCAGGAATGATATCAACATGGGTTTTCTTTTAAAACATGGTTAAATTTTGCTTAAAGAGGAAGAATAAATCTGTTTTTATTTATTTGAATTTTTTTAAAAAATGCCTTTATCCACCCTATGAATATTTTATTCATTCTTCAGTCCCAGGTCATGTATCACTTCTTCTACAAAGTCTTTGCTGACACCCCTAAGATACAGTGCTCACTCTGTGCAACCTCAGTATGCTTCTCCTGCTTTACATTTATCACACTTAACTGTCATTAGTCTGTGTGACTCCCTGGCTGGAGGTCATGTTCCCTGGGTGCAAAGACTGTTCTGTTTCCTGCTGTATCATGGTGTACAGGTTATATAGCATTTCCACTTCAGGATGAATTATTTATTATTTCCTGTGAGCAATGCTTTTAATAACAGCATTGTGGTTGGTTGATGAGAAGAGGACATCAAATAATGGAAGAAAGATTGTGATTAGAATAAGGAAAATTCTTATTTAAGGAAATCATTATAAATTAATTCCAAAGGATAATACTGCATTAGATGTATTAATTTTATAAGCAGAGATATAATTTTTTGCATCTTGTCTTGTAGACAAGAGAAACTGTCAAGATTATATTTTAGAAATCTTATTTGTATTTTATCATATAAGACTGTTTGTTGGAAATATTCACCAACAAAATACTTCAGACTCTTCAAAATACACTGATTTTAACATCATTTAAAAACATAACTCTCCTTATTCTTACCTCAAAAATTCAACTACTTCTAAGAAGACAATTATATATACTTTATCTGCAGATAAATATATTAAAAAGTAATTTTGTTTTAGGCTCATCTCAGATAAAACTGGCAGGTTTTAATGTTATCTCACAATTTAAAATATGACACTTCAGTTAATCACTGATCATAACATGTAAATAAAAGTTTTAACTCAATCAGTGTTATGTGTGCAAAACTGAGAATAATAATGATGGAAAAATTTGCCACAATTATTCAGTCTTATCACAATCTTACTGCAAAACAAGTTAATTCAATTTGAAGTTATTGGACTCTAGGTTGAAGTCAAAGTGGAGGAAAAAGCTTGTTTTTCTGTTCTAAGTGAGGATGCTACATGGATAAATGTTGCACTCCAAAGGTTTGTACAGTGAGTTTGTATAAAACATCATCAGCTCCTTTTCACTGTAAAGAGTATGCAGCAAGTTTTTTTTTTGTCTCTGTCTTAAAAATCTTCCTTGTAAAATTAGAAATATACAGGAACGCTTTATTTTTAAAATATTGCAAAGACTAGTAGGTCTAGTTAAAGGACAGTTATAATGAAGTAATTTGGAATTAGATTGCTCTGAAAGAAAGTTGTCCAATATAAACCTAGTTATATCACATCTTCACTGAAATGGGTGTTGTTTCAGAATAGTGTTCAGGAAAATTGTGAGTAGTAAAATGCACTCATGGTAAAAATTTTGAGTTTGAATTGCTTATTTTAGTATATTGGTAGAATGAGCAAAGTAATTCAGTTGACTCATTTTAAAATGAGCTAATTGCTTTATAGACGCTCATCTCACATTAGGAAAAGCCCTTGAATTTTAACTATGTTAAAATAGCTATGTTGTTCCTGCCATGAAGTCATGGGGTAAAAGGGTAAGCAAAAAGGAAAAAAGTTCATTAGCTTTAATGGAACAAAATTTATGGCTAAAAAATAAATTATAGTTTATTGTAGATGAAATGATTTGTTTTGCCAGTCTGCTAGCAAAACTGTGTTGAATACAATGTGAAACAGGGGTACCTTCTTAAGCTCCTGAAGGAGACAGATTGTTATGTGCACAGGACTAGACAAATGTATTAACTTTAAACATGAAATTGTTCACATTAACAATTATTTGGAGTTGTGTATCTTTCAAGGAATTTGGGTAGAATCAATGTTACTAACATAAATGAAGTTGCTTATTATATTCCCTAGTTGTACTTCTAATGTTTGCAGGATCTATATTAATGTTCCCTCTCGTTTCTGAAATTAACTTGTCCTTTATATATTATATTAATCTGTCCAGAAGTTTATTAATTATATTGGTCTTTTAGAGAAGCAATATATCATGTATTTCCTCCTTTATTTAATTTTGCTTTTATATCATTGATTTTTGCCATTTATTTTTTTTCTTATGTTTATTTTACTGATTTCTAGTTCTTCAGATGGAAGCTTGAGTCACTAATGTGAGAATTACCCTTTTGTTTTCTAGTTTAAGCACTGAATTTAATAAATTTATTTCTAAGCATTGGCTTAGCTACATTTTACAAATTTTGATGTTTTCATTTTATTTCAATTGAAAATATTCTCTAATTTCTTTACAATTTATCATTTGATTGATGGGATATTAAAAAGAATTTTTAAGTCACAAATATAGTCAATAGTCATTACTCATAGTTGTTATGCATGCAAAGTCATAGGGGAAACTGAATTAATGAATATGGAATCATTATTCCCAGAAAAGTAATGTGCAGTGAATGTGTGTGTGTGTATCACATAATTCACATATAATCTTATATATTAAAAACAATTCATCTTGATTATATTTTCTTTATTTTGAAAGATAGAAGATGAGGATCGATCATACAGGAGCCTAATTCAACTGGTCCCAAAGTTAGATATTTTGTACTGTTTTTTAAAAGCTAAAATGAGAAGTTTCTCAGACCCCAAATATCTGGAATATTTTAGATACAGTTTTATTATTGCCTTTTATATATAACATATTATTGTCTATTATTTCATATACGTTATGTTATTTCTATTATTCTTTTATATACAATATATTATTGTCACCTGTGAGCTGCAACCATTCATCCATTCTTTATATGATTTAAGGCACTTTAAATTTATTTCTACTTGTTTTAAGCCCCAGAATATATATGACTTATGTTTGTAAATGTTCAATGTGTATTAACAATTATGCATATTCTACTTTTGTTGGGCTATTTTATAAATATCAGTTAGGTTAGGTAAGTTCAAGGTTTGACTATGTCTTCCATAGGTTTACTGTTTTTCTGTCTAGTTATTCTGTGAATCATAGAGAAAGTGTTATTTATGCCTCTGACTATAATTGTAGATTGGCCTACTTCTCCTCTCACATTCATTCATTTTTTAAAAAATTTATTTATTGTAAGTAGTTATACATGACAGCAGAATGCATTTTGATTCATTGTACACAAATGGAGCACAACTTTTGATTTCTCTGGTTGTACATGATGTAGATTCACAGCATATGTGCAGTTATATTCACAGCATATGTGCAGTAATGAGATGGACATCCTTGTCATAGCTAGGACAAGGATGTCCATCTCATTTCACCATCTTTCCTGCCCCCATATCCCCTCCTCACCCCTCCCTTCTCTTTGACCAAATTTCCTCCATTCTACCCATGCCCCCTCCACCATTATGGATCAGCATCCAATTATCAAAGAGAACATTCAGCCTTTTGTTTTTGGGGATTGGCTTACTTTGCTTAGCATGATATTCCCCAACTCCATCCATTTACTTGCAAATGCCCTAATTTTATTCTCTTTTAATGCTGAGTAATATTCCATTCTGTATATAGATCAGTTTTTTTATCTATTCATCTGTCAAAGGACATCTAGGTTGGTTCCACAGTTTAGCTGTTGTGAATTGAGCTACCAGAAACATTAAAGTGGCTATGTCACTATAGTATGCTGTTTTTAAGTCCTTTGGGTGTAGACCAAGGAGTGGGATAGCTGGGTTAAATGATGGTTCCATTCCAAGTTTTCTAAGGAATCTCCATACCACTTTCCAAATTGGTTGCACCAATTTGTAGTCCCACCAAAACTATACTACAAACTATAGTAACAAAAATGCATGGTATTTGCACCAAAATAGACATGTAGACCAGTGGTACAGAATAAATGACTCAGAGATAAGCCCACATAAATACAGTTATCTTATACTACCCAAAGGTGCAAAAACATACATTAGAGAAAAGATAGCCTCTTCAACAAATGGTGCTAGGAAAACTGGAAATCCATACACAGACAAATGAAACTAAATCCCTATCTCTCACCATGCACAAAACTCAACTAAAAGTGAATCAAGGACCTAGGAATTAGGCCAGAGACCCTGCACCTCTTAGATGAAAAAGTAGGCTCAAATCTTCATCATGTTGAATTAGGCCCCCAACTTTCTTAATAAGACTCCTAAAGCACAAGAAATAAAATCAAGAATCAATAAAGGGATGGATTTAAACTAAAAAGCTTACTTTCAGCAAAAGAAACAATCAACAAGGTAAAGAGAGAGCCGACATTTTGGAGCAAATTTTTGCCACATGCATGTCAGATAGAGCATTGATCTTCAGGATATATAAGGAACACAAAAAATTTACACCAAAAAACCCCAAAAAACTCAATCAATAAATGGGCTAAAGAACTGAAAAACTCTTCTCAGAAGAAGAAATACAAGCAATCAACAAATATATGCAAAAATTTTCAACATCTCTAGCAATTAGAGAAATGCAAATCAAAACCACTCCAAGATTTTATCTCACACCAGTCAGAATGGAAGTTATTAAGAACGCAAACAACAATAAGTATTGGCAAGGACATGGGGGAAAATGCACACTCATACTTTCATTTATTTTTGAAGTACATTTTATGTTCATAAATATCTAGTATTGTGATGTGCTTTATGGATGTAATCTTTATAATTCTAAAACAATCTTTTTATGCTTGACATTATTCTTTGTTGTGGAACATTAACACAATTTACTCAGCTTTCCTTTAATTAGTGTTAACATGGCTTGTCTTTGCCAGAACTTATATTTTAACCTATTTGTCTTCATAATGAAATTGGTCTCATGTAGGCAACAACATGTTTTTTGAGGCTTGACATTTTTCTCTAAATGTATATGTATCATTGACTGGTATGACTTTTATCTTACTATGGCTATTAATATGGTTAAATTTAAACCTTTATTTCACTAACAGGTTTCCATTTTTGTCTTCTTCATTCTCCTTACATCACTTTTGGATCCATTTTGTATTAGTTGGTTGATTTTCATGACATTTTCTATTTTTTTTTTGTATTGACCGATTAGTTGTAAGCTATTGCTTTATTATTTTTGTTTGCTTGTGGTGCAAATGATGTCAGTAGCCTCTAGCTAAAGATTATCAGTAGAACTGAGGGTGTAGTTCAGTTGAAAAGTGCTTACCTAGCATGTAGGAGGCCCTAGGATTCCTAACACCACATGAGAGAAGGAAGAAGTAAGGAAGTGGAGAAGGATGAGGGAAGAAAAAGATGATTACCAGGAAATATACATGTGATGATTTATATTATGTGTCACCTTACTGAGACCTTAGTTATCTAGATATTTGTTTAAAAATGATCCTGAGAGCCTGGTGTGATGGTGTACTCCTGTAACCCCAGCAACTCAGGAAGCTGAAGCAAGACGATTGCAAGTTTGATACCAGCTTCAGCAACTTAGAGAGGCCATAAGCAACTTTATGAGACTCTGTCTCCAAATAAAATTTAAAAAAATCTAGGGATGTGATTGAGTGTATAAGTGCCCTGGGTTAAATCTCCTGTATCAAAAAAAAAAAATACATAATCAATCTGAGTTTATGTGAGGATATCTCCCAATAACATTAAAATTTAAAATAGTGAACTCAGTAAAAGAAAAAAGCACATCATGGGGAACATCCTAGTAAGAGGAGGTTGTTAGGAAGGACTTATTACAGAATTTGGGTTTGTATTAGTTAATTCTGAGGATGAACTTAAAGGACACTGGACTTTCCTCTGGAATAAGGAGTGACATGAAATGAGGAAAGTCTATGCTTGGTTGCATTAAGACATATATATTTATGGCACGGGGAATTAAATACAGGCTACAAATAAAAATCAGTAAAGAAACAATTATAATTTATACTGGTCAGAATAAATGGATGTTGAATCACTTATTTTGTTTGGATTATGTTCATGTTTTTTAACTCAGTTTACAAGCAAGGATTTTTATTGATTGTGTCTAATTAAATATAATTTTAAAATACATTTTGACATATCACAAAAACATGGAATACAATTTCCTCTAATTCAGCCCCTAGCACATATCTTCTCTCCTTTATCCCCTTGCTCCCCTCATTCTACTTTATTGATCTTTCTGCAATTTATTTATTGTATTTTTTTTAAATTAGTGTCCTGTGGATATACTTGATGTTGGAATTCACTGTGCTATATTCATGTATGTATACAGGAAACTTTGGTCAGACTCATTCTACTACATTTTCCCATCCTTTCATGCTCTCCCTAACCATCCCCTGTCACATTTTTTATTAGCTTTCACATATCACAGAAAACAAATTTTGACTTTTGGGGACTAGCTTATTTCACTTAGTATGATAGTCTCCAGTTGCATCCATTCACTGGCAAATGTCATAATTCCATTCTTCTTTATGGCTGAGTAATATTCCAATGTGTGTGTGTGTGTGTGTGTGTGTGTGTGTGTGTGTGTACCACATTTGCTTTATTCATTCATCTGTTGAAGGGCATCTAGGTTGGTTATGGAACCAAACTTAGATATTGTGAATTGTGCTGTTATAAACATTGATGTGGCTGCATCACTGTAGTGTGCTGATTTTAAATCTTATATATACACCAAGGAATGAGATAGCTGGGTCATATGGTGATTGCATTTTTAGTTTTTTGAGGAAACTCTGTACTGTTTTACAGAGTACTCACACTAATTTGCAGTCTCACCAACAATGTATGAGTGCACGTTTTCCCCCATATTCTTGCCAACATTTATTATTTATATTCATGACAATTGTCATTGTGAATACAGAGTGAAATCTTAATGTAGTTTTGAGCTGCATTGCTCTAATTGCTAGATGTGTTGAATATTTTTTTCATAAATTTTTGACCTTCTGTATTTCTTCTTTTGATAAGTGTCTTTTTGGTTCTTTTGCCCATTTATTAATTGGGTTATATAATTTATTTGGTTAGAAGTTTTTTGACTTCTTTGTATATTCTGGATACTAATGCCCTATCTGAAGAGCTGTTAGCAAACATCATTTCCTATCCAGTAGGCTTTTTCTTCCTGTTTTTAACTGTTTACTTTGCTGTGAAGAAACTGTTTAATTTGATGCTATCTCATGTATTGGTTTTTTATTTTATTTCTTGCACTTTAGGAGTCTTTTTAAGGAAGCTGGTTCCTGAGCTGGCATGCTGGAGTATTAGGCCTAAATTTTCTTCTAGCAGTTGCAGATTTTCTAGTTTAATTCTCAGGTCTTTTAATCACTATGAGCTTACTTTTATGCAGGGTTAGATAAAAGGGTCAAATTTCATTCTTCTCCACGTGTGTATGGATTTCCACTTTTCCCAGCACCATTTGTGAAAATGGCTACTATTTCCTAAACATATATTTTTGTCACCTTTGTCTAGTTTCAGAAAACTGCATATTTATGTGGGTTTATCTCTGTGTCTTCTATTCTATTCTGTTGGTCTTCATATCTGTTCAGGTGCCAGAACAACGCTGTTTTTGTTACTATAGCTCTGTAGAAAGCATTGACAAGTACAGCACCGATTCCATGTTTAAAAACTAGAAAAACTAGGGAAAGAGGGAACTTACCTCAACATCGTAAAGGCTATGCATGATGAACCCAAGGTTAACATTAGACTGAATGAAGAAAAACTGAGACCAGCCAAGGCCCAGGACAACCTTCAGGGACCACCATGGGAGCCCAGCCAAGGGTGGACCCAAGACAGCTAGCTAAGTCACAAGGGAATCCAGACTCAGAGGAAGGATTGCCCCTGGGGGCCCCTGTGGAAAACCTGGCCTAAGTGAGGCCCAGGACCACCCCCAGTTTCACACTACAATTTCTGCCAACTGGCAGGAGCGCAGTCCAGGCAAGGCCACTCCCACTGCCATCTTGAGTTACTTCCACTACTGCCACCATCATCTTTAGTGGGAGTAGTACCATCTGGGGACACCTGCTGGGGACTGGAAGTGAACTCCAAGGTGAGATACAGGTAATCTGTAGTGTCACTACAAGACTATAGGATAGAAACAGCAAGCAATACCTCAGATCAGAATTACAAGAAAGGAAGATACATAATCAACATGAAAAAACAAGGGAAGAAAGTGTCCCAAATAAACCAAAATACTGCAATAATAGAATTCATTGACAGCAGAGTTGATGAAATGTCAGAGAAAAATTCAAAATTTATGTAACTAATGATCTGCGAATTAAAGAATGACTTAAGCAAGCAAATACAGGCAAAATTGTACACTCTGGCAAAGAAATAAGAGAGCAAATATAGGCAACCATTTTTCACTCCAGCAAAGAGATAAGAGAATAAATACAGGTAGCAAAAGATTACTTTAAGAGCTAGCCTCAGCAACAGTGAGGTGTTCTAAGCAAATCAGTGAGACCTGGTCTCTAGATAAAACACAAAAAAGGGCTGGAGATGTGGCTCAGTGGTTGAGTACCCCTGAGTTCAATACCTAGTACCACAAAGAAAGAAAGAAAGAAAGAAAGAAAGAAAGAAAGAAAGAAAGAAAGAGCTAGAGATTGTGGGGAAAAAATCAGAAATTCTTGAAATGAAGGAAACAACAAACCAAATAAAAAACTTGACACAAAGCACAACCAACAGACTAGATCACTTGGAAGACAGAACCTCAGATAATAAAAACAAAATATATAATCTTAAAAATAAAATTGACCATATGGTGAAGATGGTAAGAAACCATAAACAGAACATACAAGAATTATAGGATAGCATCAAAAGACCAAATCTAAGATTTATCAGGATAGAAAAAGGCACAGAATTTTAAACCAAAGGAAAGCAAAATCTCTTCAATGAAATAATATCAAAAAATTTCTCAAACATGAAAATTGAATTGGAAAATCAAATACAAGAGGCTTACAGGACACCAAATGTACAAAAAATTGAATTGGAAAATCAAATACAAGAGGCATACAGGACACCAAATGTACAAAATTACAACAGATCTATACCAAGACACATTATAATGAAAATGCTTAGCATACAAAATAAGGATAGAATTCTAAAGGTTGCAAGAGAGAGGAATAAGATTACATATAGAGGGAGACTAATTTGGATCTCAGCAGAGTTTTCAACCCAGACCCCAAAACCCAGGAGATAATGGAACAGCATATACCCAGCTCTGAAAGAAAATAGATGTTAAACAAGAATCTTAGATCCAACAAAATTGAGCTTCAGATTTGATAATAAAATAAAAACTTTCCATAATAAATGAAAGTTAAAAGAATTTACAGCAAGAAAGCCTGCATTACACAGCATTCTCAACAAAATATTCTGTGAGGATGAAAGGATAACCAACAATGAAAATATACAAAGAGAGGAACTACACTAAAAAAAAAAAAAGGCCAATCAGAGGACAACCAAATCAATGTACAAACCAAAAATAAACCAAAATGACAAGGATTACAAATTGTATTTCAATAATAACCCTGAATGTGAATGGCATAAATGCACCAATTAAAAGACATATACTCACAGACTGAATTTAAAGAAAAAGACCCAACAATATGCTGCCTTCAAGAGACTCATCTCACAGGAAAAGACATCCACAGACTGAAATTGAAAGCGTGGGGAAAAACGTATCACTCACACGGACCATGTAAATAAGCGGGAGTTTCCATCCACATGTCAGATAAAGTGGACTTCAAAGTTAGTGAAAAGTGATAAAGAAGGACATTTTATACTTCTTAAGGAATCATACATCAACAAGACATAGCAGTCATAAATATCTATGCCCCAAACTATGGGGCATCTATGTATATCAAACAAACCCTTCTCAACAAGAATCAAATAGAGTACAACATAATAATACTTAGTGACTTTAACAGCTCTCTCACCTCTAGATAAATCTTCCAAACAAAAACTAAAGAAACAAACCATAGAACTCAATAAAACAATCAATAATTTAGACTTAACAGACATATATAGAGTATTTCATCCATCAATGAGTGAATACTTTTTCTCAGCAGCACATGGATCCTTCTCAAAAATAGATCATATATTATGTCACAAAGCAAGTCTTGGCTCAGCACAGTGGGGCATGCCTGTAATCCTAGCACTTTGGGAGGCTGAGAGAGGAGAATCATGAGTTCAAAGACAGCCTCAGCAATGGTGAGGTGCTAAGCAATTCTGTGAGACCTAGTCTCTACATAAAAACACAAAATAGGTCTGGGGATGTGGCTTAGTGTTCGAGTTCAATCTCTGGTACCCCCCCCCAAAAAAAAAGAAAAAAGAAAAAGAAAGAAAGGAAAGCAAATCTTAACAAATACAAAAAAAAAATAGAGATACTACTGCTCATCCTTTCTGACCATAATGGAACAAAATTAGAAATTAATGACAGATTAAAAAATAGAAACTACTCCAACACCTGGAAACTAAATAATGCACTATTGAATATCACATGGATAACAGAAGACATCAGAAAGAGATAAAAAATATTCTTAGAGGTAAATGAAAACTCTGATACAACATATCAAAATCTCTGGGACACCATGAAGACAGTGCTAAGAGGAAACTTTATTGCATTAAGCTTCATTCATTAAAAGAAGAAATAGTCAACAAATAAATGACTAGACTCTTCATCTCAAAGCCCTAGAAAAATAATGAACCAACACCAAAAGAAGTAGAGGACAGAAATTAATAAAAAATAAGGGCTGAAATCAATGAAATGGAAACAAAAGAAACAATACAAAAACTTGACAAAACAAAAAGTGGTTCTTTGAAAAAATAAATAAAATTGACAGACTCTTAGCCATACTAATGAGAAGAAGGAGACAGAAAGCCCAAATTACTAAAATTTGTGATGAAACAAAAAATATCACGACAGACACTACTGAAATACAGAGGATAATTAGAAATTATATTGGAAATTTATACTCCAGTAAAATAGAAAACCATGAAGACAAATTTCTAGAGGCATGTGACCTACCCAAACTGAACCAGGAGGTCATACACAACGTAAATAGACCAAATTCACACACAAAAATAGAAGATACCATCAAAAGCCTGCCAACCAAGAAAAGCTAAGGACTAGATAGATTCTCAGCCAAGTTCTACAAGACCTACAAAGAAGAATTAATACCAATACTCCTCAAATTGTATCATGAAATAGAAAAGGATATAACCCTTCCAAACTCATTCTATGAGTCAAGTATTACCCTGATACCAAAACCAGACACAAATCAAAGAAAGAAAATTTCAGACCAATATCCCTGATGATTATAGATGCAAATATTCTCAATAAAATTTTGTCAAATTGCATACAAAAACATACTATAAAGATAGTGCACAATGATCAAGTGGGGTTAATTCCAGAATTGCAAGTTTGATTCAATATATGGGAATCAATTAACATAATCCATCACATCAATGGGCTTAAAAATAAGAATCATATGATTTTATCAATTGATGCAGAGAAAGCATTTGACAAAATACAGCACATTTTCATGTTCAAAACACTAGAAAAACTGGGGATAGTAGGAACATACCTCAATTTTGTAAAAGCTATCTATGCTAAACAAAGGCCAACATCACTTTAAATGGAGAAAAATTGGAAGCATTCCCTCTAAAAATGGGAACAAGATATGTATATCCTCTTTCACCATTGCTGTTCAACATAGTCCTTGAAACATTAGCCAGAGCAATTAGACAGATGAAAGAAATTAAAGGGATAAAAATAGGAAAAGAAGAACTCAAACTATCAATATTTGCTGATGATATAATTCTGTACTTAGAGGATCCAAAAAATTCCACTAGAAAACTTCTAGAATTAATAAATGAATTCAGAAAAGTAGCAGGATATAAAATCAACACCCATAAATCAATTGCATTTCTATACATCAGTGATAAATCCTTTGAAAGAGAAATTAGGAAAACTACCCCAATCACAATAGCCTCAAAAAATAAAACAAAATACTTGGGAATCAATTTAACAAGAGAGGCAAAAGATCTCTACAATGAAAACTACAAGGAAGAAATTGTAGAAGACCTTAGAAAATGGAAAAATCTCCCATTCTCTTGGATAGGCAGAATCAATATTGTCAAAATCTTTTCTCAATTTAATGAGAGGTGAAAGACCTCTACAATGAAAACTACAAGACAATAAATAAATAAATTGTACAAGACTTTAGAAAATGGAAAAATATCCCATGCTCTTGGATAGGCAGGATCAATATTGTCAAAATGGCCATACTACCCAAAGCACTATATACATTTAATGCAATTCCAATTAAAACTCCAACATCATTCTTTATAGAATTAGAAAAGGCAATCTTGAAATTCATTTGGAAGAATAAGAGACCCAGAATTGTGAAAGCAATTCTTAGCAAGAAGAGTGAAGCAGGAGGCATCACAATACCAGACCTTAAACTGTACTACAAAGCTATAGTAACAAAAATGGCATGGTACTGGCACCAAAATAGACATGTAGACCAATGGTACAGAATAAAAGACACAGAAACAAACCCACTTAAATACAATTATCTTTTACTAGACACAGGTGCCAAACATATACATTGGAGAAAAAATAGCCTCTTCAACAAATGGTGCTGGGGAAACTGGAAATCCATATGCAGCAAAATGAAACTAAACCCCTATCTTTCACCATGCACAAAATTCAAATCAAAGTGGATCAGGGATCTAAGAATTAGACAAGAGACCCTACAACTAATAGAAGAAAAAATATGCTCAAATCTTTGGATTTGTCCCTTACTTCCTTAACAAGATTCCTATAGTGCAAGAAGTAAAATCAAGAATCAATAAATGGGATGAGTTCCGACTAAAAGGCTTCTTCTCAGCAGAAAAAACAATAAATGAAGTTTACAGAGAGCCTACATTCTGGAAACGAATTTTTTCCACATGCACATCTGATAGAACCCTGATCTCCAGGATATATAAAGAACTCAGAAAACAACACCAAAAAATCAAACAACCCAATCAATAAATGGGCTAAGGAGCTGAACAGACACACTCAGAGGAAGATATACAATTGATCAAGTCATATGAAAAAATGTTCAACATCTCTAGCCATTAGAAAAATGCAAATCAAAACTATTCTAAGATTTTATCTCATGCCAGTCATAATGGCAATTATCAAGAATACAAACTTCAATAAGTGTTAACAAGGTTGTGTGGGGAAAAAGGCACGCTCACATATTGCTGGTGGGACTGCAAATTGGTACAACCAATCTGGAAAGCAGTATGGAGATTCCTCAGAAAAGTTGGAATGGAACCACCATTTGACCCAGGTATCCCACTCCTTGGTCTATACCCAGAAGACTTAAAAACAGCATACTACAGTGCTGCAGCCATTCCAATGTTTATAGAATCACAATCCACAGTAGCTAAATTGTAGAACCAACCTAGATTCCCTTCAATAGATGAATGGATAAATAAACTGTGATATATATACACAATGGAATATTACTCAGCAATAAAAGATAATAAAATTATGGCATTTGCAGGTAAATGGATGGAATTGGAAAATATCACGCTAAGTGAATTAAGCCAATCCCAAAAAACCAAATGCCAAAAGTTCCCTCTGATAAGTGGATACTGATCCAAAATTGAGAAGGGGACACAAGAAGAATGGAGGAACATTGGTCAAAGGGGAGGGAGGGGAAAGGGGCATGGGGACAGTAATGATGATGGAATGAGATGGACATCATAGCCCTAGCTTCATGTATGACTGCATATATGATGTGATTCTACATCACAACATAGAAAAAAGAAAAGTTATGCTCCATCTGTGTACAATGAATCAAAATGAATTCTGCTATCATGTATACCTAAATAGAATACATAAAAATAAATAAATTAATAAATAAATAAATAAATAAATAAATAAATAAATTGAATGCTATCCCCCCAAAAAAAGAAAAAAGTAAAACTGAAAGCATTTCCTCAAAAAACAGGGACAAGACAAGGTTTCACAGTTTCACCACTCCTGTTTTTCAACATAGTCCTTGAAATTCTAGTCAAAGCTATCAAGCAAGAGATGGAAATTAGCCAGGCATGGTGGCATATGCCTGTTATTCCAGCTGCTCTGGAGGCTGAGGCAGGAAGATCATAGTTTCAGAGCCAGCCTCAGCAAAATGAGGCACTAAGCAATTCAGTGAGACCCTGTCTCTAAATAAGATACAAAAAGCTTTTTTTCTATAGTGTATACAGTTAATCCCATCCAATGCCTGTTTCATCTCAAAAATTGTTTACATTTCAAGTCTACAAGTTCAATTTGGTACTTTTATTTTTAAATATAGCTTCCAGTTTTCTATTTAACATGCTTAAACTTTCCTTTATCTTTTTGATCAGTAAGTTATGATTATAATAAATGTAAAAATTTCCTTGTCTTATAACTATCATTGATGTCATTTCTTAATCAGTTCCACTCAACTGACTTATCAGGAAAATACTAGTCATATTTTCTCTCATTTTGCATTCATATAAATTTCAAGCACAATGAAGTTCACCTTAATGTATACTGTATATTGTTGTATTCCTCTAAAAATTCTTGTACTGTGCACTGGTGTTACTAGTAATATATTTGAAGTCAGTTTTACCCTTTGAGTCTTTTAAAGATCATTCAGACAGAACCAGGGAAACCTTTATTTTAGGTCTAATTTCATGTAAATGTTGAATATCTTCTGATATTCCTGCCTGTAGATTAAGATATTATTTTCACCATGTCATATGAATACATAAACTATTCCTGACCCTTTGGCAACTCCTCTGACTCTTCCTTCTGTTTTCTCCTCCTCATACATTTTCTTCATAAATACTGCCATGTTTTCACTCCATTGCTGATTCAAGGAAGACTGTGTGACCATGGAGAGCTCTTTCTGCACTTCTGTCCTCTCTAGTACCTTGTTCCTCTCTCTAGCTGCCTTGGCCTTCCTGGAATCCCAACTCTGTCTCCTACACTGAAGGAAACATTTGGGCTTTGTATCTTCTTGCTCTGTGGCATGAAGATTCTCTAGGCATAGGTAGTGATATTTTGGTGCTTAGTTTATTTGTATTCCCATTTAGAGATCACTTCCATGAACTGTCTTACATTAATGTCTGAAAAACCTTGTTCGGTATATATTATATTTTAAAAAATTGTCTCAGAAGGCCTGGTAAATAACATATGCTACTGAATTTTGACCAAAAACTCAATTTCTCTCCTTCTCCCTTGTATGGTCTGAAAATATCAATTTGAATAATTTTAATTAACTTGTCTTTAAGATGTCTGCTGTGTTTAGTCTTGTGATAAACTTTTCAAAAGAATTGTGCATCTCTGCTTTGTGTTTTCACTATATTATTTCCTTTATACTCTTTCATATGACTTGAAATATTTAAAAAATTATTCACTTGTTGTGGCATGTTATTCATCCCCTCCCATGAGATCTTCTAAGATGATATTAATCATTATTTAATTACCAGTTAATAGTTAATAGTTCTGGCATCTGTATTTTCTGTTTTATTTCTATCAGCTTTTATTTCTTGGGATGCTTCTGTTGGTTATTTTAATTCTTCCTATTTTGCATTTTGGTATTATATACTAATTATGAAAAAAAAACTATAGAGAATAGAGTAAATATGATTTAGGGCAAGAAATAATTATGCCTATTAGTTAATTAATTATTTTTTGGCAAGTAATAAAGGGATTATCTAAATAGTTGAACGAGTACAGCATTTTTTTATTAACATAGTTATCTGTATGAGAATACATACATTTTTACTTTTAAGTCCTTAGGTGAGAGAATCCTAATATCTTGATTTTTTTTTTTTTTTTTTTTGGCACCAGGGACTGAACTCAGGGGCACTCGACCACTGAGCCACATCCCCAGCCCTATTTTGTGTTTTATGTAGAGACAGGGTCTCACTGAGTTGCTTAGTGCCTCGCCATTGCTGAGGCTGGCTTTGAACTCGCGATCCTCCTGTCTCAGCCTCCCTAAGTGCTGGGATTACAAGC
>PVHX01016949.1:21942-41664 GCA_004024805.1 Geosciurus inauris | reverse complement strand
TGGTACTGAGTGAATCCTCAGAACAAGAGATAAACAGAGACCTGAGACTGGGGTTCGCAGGAGGGGCATGGAAGGCTTCTGTTCTTGGAGAGCTTACAAAAGCAACATGGAGAAGGAAAATAACTTCATCTCTGACAAACAAGGAGACAGATATAATCTGCAGACTCAGAATACACACGAGGACTGCCAAAAGCATCTATGCCCCAGGAGCACTGAGGGGTGAAGGGCAGCGGAAGGCACCTGGGGAGCAGTGGAGAGGGGCAGTCACCTCGGAGGGAGTAGATTGCAGAAAAGTGCCAGGAAAAATACACTCAGGACACAAGAGGAGATATGAGCCCACAGAATGCAGAAAACAAGTAGAAGGAAAAAACAAAACCAGCAGAGAAGAGAGACAGCAGAAGCAGCCCAAGTGAGATCAGACCTTGAGGACAGTTCAGTGAGGGGCACAGAAATGAGGGTGGAAATCAGAAAAGTGACCAAAGTAAAATGGAAGGAAAGAGTCAAAAAAAGATCAGGGAGAAAATGATAGATATAGAAGAAAACCAAGGAGAACTGTCCCACCTGTGAGGGGGGCCCTTGGCATAGAAAAATAAACAATGGAACAGAGTAGGTATTTTAAGATACAATTTAAGGAAACACACTGGAAAAGGGTTGTCTTTTAAAAAATTTTTTTTGTTGTAGATGGACACAATATATTTATTTATTTATTTTTTTCAATCCACATCCATTTGGTACCACTGGTTTGGCACTATTGTATAAAACACCAGCATTTCAGTTAAAGTTAAAATACAGCCTCTACTTTCATGGAACCATTTTTTATATATTTATAAATCCTTCATAAAATTGTTTTGTAAATATAAGTATAGAATTTAAATGAAAACAGGATATGATGTATTTACATATTTATATTCACAACTTTTATTTATTTTAACATGGCGCTGCTGAGGATCGAGCCCAGTGCCTCACACATGCTAGGCAAGCACTCTGCCACTGAGCCACAACCCCAGCCCCAAGGGTTGTCTTTTTAATAAATGGGGCTTGAACAATCCAATATCCACACACAGATCAATTTAAAATGAATCATAGAAAAAAATAAAACAAAATGAATCATAGAGCTAAATGGAAGAACTAAAACTATAAAAAAGAAAAATAGATATGATCGTGGGTTAGGCAAAGAGTTCTTAGATATACACCATAAAAAACTGGATTTGATTCAAACTAAAATATCTGCACTTCAGAAGACACCATTAAGAAAATGAGAGACTGGGCTGGGGTTGTGGCTCAGAGGTAGAGCACTTGCCTAGCATGTGTGAGGCACTGAGTTTGATTCTCAGCACCACATATAAATAAACAAATAAATAAATATCAAAAACTAATAAAATATTAAAAAAAAAGAAAGAAAATGAGAGACCAACCCTGGCCTGATGCACAGAGGAGGAGACCGACCACACTGCGGCCACCCATCTACCAATGCGTGGCTGTCCTGGCCTGCTTCTGTCTAGAGACAATAGCCAGGACTGGGAAGACCATCCCCAAGGTCCCTATAGGCCCGGTTACACCAGAGGTGAGGTACTGGTAACCTGCAAGGACACTACAAAATTATAGGGTAGAAACTGTAATACCTCAGATTGACACTGCTACAGAGGAAGACACATGAACAACATGAATAAACAAGGGAAGAAAATGCCCCAAACAAACCAAGATGCTACAAAAATAGAATCCATTGACAGCACTGTAGATGAAATGTCAGAGAAGGAGTTCAGAATGTACATAATTTAAAATGATCCATGAAGCACAGAATAATATAAGAGAGCAAATGCACAACAATTGATCACTCCAACAAAGAGATAAGAGAGCAAATACAGGGAGCAAAAGATTACTTCAAGAAAGAGAGAGAAACTGTGAAACAAACAAAAACAAACAGAAATCCTTGAAATGAAAGAAACAATAAACCAAATGAAAAATTCAATAGAAAGCATCATCGATAGACTAGATCACTTGGAAGACAGAACCTCAGGTAATGAAGACAAAATATATAATCTTGAAAATAAAGTTGACCACAAAATGAAGATGGTAAGAAACCATGAACAGAATGTCCAAGAATTATGGGATAACAAGAAAAGACCAAAATCTAAGAATTATTCGAATAGAGGAAGGTGCAGAGATACAACCCAAAGGAATGCACAATCTCTTCAATGAAATAATATCAGAACATTTCCCAAACATGAAGAATGAATTGGAAAATCAGAGACAAGAGGCTTACAGGACACCAAAAGTACAAAACTACGACAGATCCACACCAAGGCACATTATAATAAAAATGCCTAGCATACAGAGTAAGGATAGAATTTTTAAAGCTACACAAGAAAAGTTTCAGATTATATATAGGGGAAATTTGGATCTCAGCAGATTTCTCAACCCAGACCTAAAAAGCCGGGAGATCCTGGAACAACATATACCAAGCTCTGAAAGAAAATAGGTGCCAACCAAGAATCTTATATCCAGCAAAATTAAACTTCAGATTTGATGATGAAATAAAATCCTTCCATGATAAATAAAAGTTAAGAACATTTACAATGGGAAAGCCTGCACTACAGAACATTCTCAGCAAAATATTCCATGAAGAGGAAATGAAAAACAACAATGAAAATCAGCAAAGGGAGGAACTACACTAAAGGAAAAGCAAACCAAAGGAGAAACCAAGTCAAGTTAAAAACCAAAAATAAACCAAACAAAATAACTGGGAATACAAACCATACTTCAATAATTACCCTGAATGTTAATGGCCTAAATTCATCAATCAAAAGACATAGACTGGCAGATTGGATTTTAAAAAGACCCCCAAAATGGGTGCTTTCAAGAGACTTATTTCATAGAAAAAGACATCCACAGATGGAAGGTGAAGGGATGGGAAAAAAACATATCACTCAAGTGAACTGCATAAACAAGCAGAGGTTTCGATCCTCATATGAGATAAAGTGGACTTCAAACCAAAGACAGTCAGAAGGAATAAAGAAGGTAATTTCAGCCGGGTGCAGTGGCATATGCCTGTAGTCCCAGCACTTTGGGAGGCTGAGACAGGAGAATTGTGAGTTCAAAGCCAGCCTCAGCAATGGCGAGGCACTAAGCAACTCAGTGAGACCCTGTCTCTTAATAAAACACAAAATAGGGCTGGGGATGTGGCTCAGTGGTTGAGTGCCCCTGAGTTCAATCCCTGGTGCCAAAAAAAAAAAAAGAAGGTCATTTCATACTACTTAAGGCAACCATACATCAACCAGACAAAACAATCATAAATATCTATGCCCCAAACAATGGAGCATCCACATATATCAAATAAACCCTTCTCAGTTTTGAGAATCAAATAGACCACAACACAATAGTACCAGTGACTTTAACATAGCTCTCTCATCACTGGACAGATCTTCCAAACAAAAACTAAACAAAGAAAGCATAGAACTCAACAATACAATCAATAATTTAGAATTAACAGACATATATAGAATATTTGATCTATCAACAAGTGAATACAATTTCTTCTCAGCAGCACATGGGTCCTTCTCTAAAATAGATCATATGTTATGCCACAAAGCAAGTGTTAGCAAATACAAAAAAAAATTAGAAATACTACTCTGCACCTTATCAGACCATAATGGAATGAAATTAGAAATCAATGACAAAATAAAAAATAGAAGCTACTTCATCACCTGGAGACTAATATGCTATTGAATGATGCTTGGATAACAGAAGACATCAGGGAGGAGATAAAAAAAATTCTTAGAGGGGCTGGGGCTGTAGCTCAGGGGTAGAGCGCTTGCCTAGCATGCGTGAGGCACTGGGTTCGATCCTCAGCACCACATATACATAATAAATAATAAATGAATAAAATAAAGATCCCTCAACAACTAAAAAAAATTAAAAAAAAAATTCTTAGAGGGGCTGGGGTTGTGGCTCAGTGGTAGAGTGTTTGCCTAGCATGTGTGAATCACTGGATTCGTTTCTCAGCACTGCATATAAACAAAGTCTATTGACAACTGAAAAAATATTTTAAAAAAAATTCTTAGAGGTAAATGAGAACTCTGATACAACATATCAAAATATCTGGGATACTATGAAAGCTGTATTAAGAGGAAAGTTTACTGCATTGAGGTCATTCATTAAAAGAAGAAAAAGTCAACAAATAAACAACCTGACATTATATCTCAAAGTTCTAGAAAAAGAACAAATCAACACCAAAAGAAGCAGAAGACAAGAAATAATTAAAATCAGGGCTGAAATCAATGAAACTGAAACAAAGGAAATAATTCAAAAAAACTGACAAAACAAAAAGCTGGTTCTTTGAAAAAATAAATAAAATTGATAAGCCTTTAGCCACCCTAATGAAAAGGAGAATGAAAACTCAAATTACTAAACTTTGTGATGGAAAAGGAAATATCACAACAGACACTACTGAAATACAGAAGATAATTAGAAATTACTTTGAAAATCTATATTTCAGTAAAATAGAAAGTCCCGAAGACACTGACAAATTTCTAGAGGCATATAATCTGCCCAAACTGAATCAGGAGGACATACACAACTTAAACAGATCAGTTTCAAGCAAGGAAATAGAAGACACCATCAAAAGCTTACCAACCAAGACGAGCCCGGGAACAGACGGATTCTCAGCTGAGTTCTACAAGATCTTTAAAGAAGAATTAATATCAATACTCCTCAAATTATTCCATGAAATAGAAACGGAGGGAACCCTGCCAAACTCATTCTATGAGGCCAGTATCACCCTGATACCAAAACCAGACAGAGACACATCAAAGAAAGAAAACTTCAGACCAATATCACTGATGAACATTGATGAAAAAATTCTCAATAAAATTCTGGCAAATTGCATACAGAAACATATTAAAAAGATAGTGCACCACAATCAAGTGGGGTTCATCCCAGGTATTCAAGGTTGATTCAACATACAGAAATCAACAAACATAATTCATCACATCAATTAACTTAAAGACAAGAATCTTATGATTATCTCCATAGATGCTGAGAAAGCATTTGAGAAAATACAGCACCGTTTCATGTTCAAAACCATAGAAGAAATAGGGACAGTAGGAACACAACTCAACATTGTAAGAGCTATCTATGCAAAACCAAAGGCCAACATCATCCTAAATGGAGAAAAATTGGAAGCATTCCCTCCAAAAACAGGAACAAGACAGGGATGCCCTCTTTCACCACTACTATTCAACATAGTCTTAGAAACTCTAGCCAGAGCAATTAGACAGATGAAAGAAATTAAAGGGATACGAATAAGAAAAGAAGAACTTAAAACTATCATTATTTGCTGACGACATGATTCTGTACTTAGAGGATCCAAAAAATTCTACAGAAAACTTCTAGAATTAATAAGTGAATTCAGCAAAGTAGCAGGATATAAAATCATTACCCATAACTCAAATAATCAAATGTATTTCTATACATTAGTGATGAATCCTCTGAAAGAGAAATTAGGAAAACTACCCCATTCACAACAGCCTCAAAAACAAACAAACAAACAAAAAAACCTTGGGAATCAATTTAACAAGAAAGATGAAAGACCTCCACAATGAAAACTACAGGACACTAAAGAAAGAAATTGAAGAAGACCTTAGAAGATCGAATGATCTCCCATGTTCTTGTATAGGCAGAATCAATATGGTCAAAATGGCCATACTACCAAAAGCACTATACAGATTCGATGTGATGCCAATTAAAATCCCAATGTCATTCCTTATAGAAACAGAAAAAGCAATCATGAAATTCATTTGGAAAAATAAGAGACCCAGAAGAGCAAAAGCAATCCTCAGCAAGAGTGAAGCAGCAGGCATCCACAATACCAGATCCTAAACTATACTACAAAGCTATAATAACAAAAACAGCATGGTATTGGCACCAAAATAGACATGTAGACCAATGGTATAGAATAGAAGACATGGAGATAAACCCACTCAAATACAGTTATCTTATACTAGACAAAAGCACCAAAAGCATACATTGGAGAACAGAAAACCTCTTTAACAAGTGGTGCTGGGAAAACTGGAAATCCATATGCAGCAAAATGAAACTAAACCCCTATCTCTCATCATACACAAAACTCAACTGAAAGTGGACCTAGGAATTAGACTACAGACCCTGTGCCTAACTGAGGAAAAAGTAAGCCCAAATCTTCATCATGTCGGATTAGGCCCTGACTTCCTTAACAAGACTCCTAAAGTTCAAGAAATAAAAGCAAGAATCAATAAATGGGATGAATTCAAACTAAAAAATTTCTCCTCAGCAAAAGAAACAATCATGTAATCCCAGCACTTAGGGAGGCTAATACAGGAGAATCGCGAGTTCAAAGCCAGCCTCAGCAATGGCGAGGCACTAAACAACTCAGTGAGACCCCTGTGTCTACATAAAACACAAAATAGGGCTGGGGATGTGGCTCAGTGGTCGAGTGCCCCTGAGTTCAATCTCTAGCACCAAAAAAAAGAAAGAAAGAAAGAAAGAAATAATCAATGAGGTGAACAAAGAGCCTACATTCTGGAAGCAAATTTTTGCCACACACACATCACATAGAGCACTAATCTCCAGGATATATAAAGAACTCAAAAAACTTAACACCAAAAACCCCCCAAACTACCCAATCAATAAATGGGCTAAGGAGCTGAACAGACACTTCTCAGAAGAAGATATACAATCTATCAACAAACATGAAAAAAGTTCAACATCTCTAGCAATTAGAGAAATGCAAATCAAAACTACTCTAAAATTTGATCTCATGCCAGTCAGAATGGCAATTATCAAGAATACAAACAACAATAAATGTTGGCGAGGTTGTGGGCGAAAGGCACACTCATACATTGCTGGTGGGACTGCACATTGGTACAACCAATCTGGAAAGCAGTATGGAGAGTCCTTAGAAAACTTGGAATGGAACCACCATTTGACCCAGCTATCCCACTCCTAGGTCTGTACCTATGGGACTTAAAAACAGCATACTACAGTGACGCAGCCACTTCATTGCTTACAGCAGCTCAATTCACAATAGCTAAACTGTGGAACCAACCTAGATGCCCTTCAATAGAAGAATGGATAAAGAAAATGTGGTATATATACACAATGGAATATTACTCAGCAATAAAAGAGAATAAAACTATAGCATTTGCAGGTAAATGGATGGAGCTGGAGAATATCATTCTAAGCAAAGTAAGCCAATCCCAAAAAACCAAAGGCCAAATGTTCTCTCTGATAACCGGATGCTGATCCATAATGGGGGAGGGCGCATGGGAAGAATGGAGGAACTTCGGTCAAAGAGGAGGAAGGGAAGGGGGTGGGTCATGGGGACAGGAAAGATGGTGGAATGTGATGGACAACAGTGCCCTAGGTACATGGATGACTGTGCATGTGGTGTAACTCTATACTGTGTACAACCAGAGAAGTGAAAAGTTGTGCTCCATTTGTGTACAATGATCAAAATGCATTCTGCTGTCATGTAAACCTAATTAGAACAAATAAATAAATAGATCATTTTTAAAAGGCCACAAAAAAATAAAAATTATAAAGTTAAAAAAACAAGAAAATGAAAAGAACTGGTGCCATGGTGCATGCTTATAATCCTAGCAACTCAGGAGGATGAGGCAGGAGATTCATGAATTCAAAGCCAGCCTCAGCACTTAGCAAGGCCTTGAGCAATTTAGGGAGACTCTTACTCCACATAAAGTAAAAAGGGCAGAAGATGCAGCTCAATGGTAGAGAGCTTGCCTAGCATGTATCAGGCCTTGGGTTCAATCCCCAGTAGTGCAAAAACAAATTAATTGATTAATTAAAAGAGTTTAGTCATAGATGCAAAAATTGGAAACAAAATATTGGCAAATCAATTCTAAAAAGTATAACAGTCAGGCGCGGTGGTACATGCTTGTAATCTCAGCCACTCAGGTGGCTGAGGCAGGAAGATCATGAGTTCAAAGCCTGTCTCAGCAACTTAGTGAGCCCCAGAACAACTTAAGGAGACCCTGTCTCAAAAATAAAAAAGAAAAAGGACTGAGGATGTGGCTCAGTGGTTAAGTGCCCCTGGATTCAACCCCTCATACCACAAAAATATATAAATAAGAAATTAAATGTATAACAAAGATAATACAAGGTGTAAATACAATTTTTGTTATCATTGCATTGTATATTATATATAACAGAAATGGAACAATTATATTATTAAAATGAGGAGATGGGGCTGAGGATATAGCTCAACTGGTAGAGTGCTTGCCTCATATGCACAAGGCCCTGGGTTCAATCACCATTGCCACACACACAAAAAAGAGGTGGTATAGTATTAACTCAAGATAGAAGATCATAAATTCAGGCTCAATACTACAGGCCCTTGAGCAACCACTAAAGATAATCCAAAGATATGTAACCAATAAGTCAACAGAGCAGACAAAATGTAAGACTAGGGGCTGGGTTGTAGCTCAGTGGCAGAGCACTTGCCTGGTACATTTCAGGCACTGGGTTAAATCCTCAGCACCACATAAAAATAAACAAACAAATAAATATATTGTGTTTATCTACTAAAATATATATATATAAAAATACATACATATATATGTGTGTATATATATATATATATATATATATATATATATATATATATATACATACACACACACACACATACATATACATACACATACATACACACACACCTTTTTTGTTACCGGGGATTGAACTCAGGGGCACTCAACCACTGAGCCACATCCCCAGCCCTATTTTGTGTTTTATGTAGAGACAGGGTCTCACTGAGTTGCTTAGCACCTCGCCATTGCTGAGGCTGGCTTTGAACTCACAATTCTCCTGTCTCAGCCTCCCTAAGTGCTGGGATTACAGGCGTGCGCCACCGTGCCCGGCTTAAAAAGATATTTTTTAAAAAGACAGTGTTAATATGCTGTCTCCAGTAGACTCACTTCATAGGCAAAGACATCCACAGACTGAAGGTGAAAGGATGGGAAAAAACATATCACTCACGTGGATCATGTAAATGAGGAGAGGTTTTTATCTTCATATCAGATAAGGCGGACTTTAAGCCAGAGTTAATCAGAAGGTACAAAGAAGGCCATTTCATGCTGCTTAAGGGAATTATACATCAACAAGACATAACAATCGCAAATATTTATGATCCCAAAATGAAGCATCTACGTATATCAAACAAACTTTTCTCAATTTCAAGAAGCAAAGAGACCTCAACACAATAATACTGGGTGACTTGAATATGCCTCTGTCACCACTGGATAGATCCTCCAAACAAAAACTAAATAAAGAGGCTATAGAAGTAAAAAATACAATTGATAATTTAGACTTAACAGACATATATAGAGTATTTCCTCCAACAATGACTGGATACGCTTTCTTCTCAGCAGCACACAGATCCTTCTCCAACAGAGACCATGTTGTGTAAGCTATTACATATGTTGACATATAATTATAATATTACCTTAATATATTTTTAGCATTTGTAGGGTTATTTTGATAGCTCTCTTCCCATGGGTATAAATTTTTGTGTTTTTATTTGTTTACTGATTAGGCTTGTTTTAGTTTTATCAAATTTTAGCTCTATTATTTCTTCTCTATTTCTGCTCCTACACCTATTTTTTCCTACTACGTACTTTAAAAATAATTTGTTGCCAGGCGTGGTGGCGCATGCCATAATCCCAGTAGCTAGGGAGGCTGAGACAGGAGGATCGTGTGTCCAAAGCCAGCCTCAGCAAAGGTGAGCCACTAAGCAACTCAGTGAGACCCTGTCTCTAAATAAAATACAAAATAGGGCTGGGGATGTGGCTCAGTAGTTGAATACCCCTGCGTTCAATCCCTGATAAACTCCACCCTCCCCAAAAGAAAATAATTTGTTATTCTAGCTTCTTTCTGATACAAGTACTTTAAGTTATAAATGTTCATCTGAGTACTATCTCATCCCAGAGATCCTGATATTTTAAGCTTTTATTAGCATTTAGTTCAAAGGCCTTTTTATTTACTTTTCTTGTGCTTCCTTCCTTAACCTCTGAGATATTTATAAGTGTGCCATTTAATTTTGAAATAGTTTACATGTGGGGGTGGAGTTCTATAGATCTTAAGGTGACTGATTTCTAATGTAATTAATCATGCAGGAACCACAATCCACATGATTTCAAATTTTTTTTTAAAAAGTAATGGAAATGCTTTTTATATTGAGTGTATTGGTTACATATGTGTCAAAACTGATCAAATTGCATTTGTACATTTTATTGTACTTCAATTTTACCTCAATAATGCTATGGGAGAACAAAGGCAGTGTTAAATTGGCACAAGGATCAACAATTAATTCAATGGAACAGATGACATTCTAGAAAGACCACAGTCTATAGTTAACTGATCTTCAACAAAGGTCCCAATATGAGATTTAGTTTTTTTCAGCAAAGAGTGCTTAATTGGAGACACACACACACACCAACCCCACCCCTCACACCAAATGCAAAAATTAAGTCAAATTAAATCATCAACCTAAACAAAGAAGCTACAGCTATAAAACTTATAGAATGAAATACAGAATATCTTCATAATCTTGGGTCATGACCTAAGACCCAAGATTCCTTAGGCCATATATTGTATGAACCATAAAAGAAAAGATAATTCACAAATTGAATTCAGAGTTAGAAACTTCTGATCTTAAAAGGGCACTGGAAGCCGGGTGTGGTGGCGCACGTCTGTAATCCCTGCACTTTGGGAGGCTGAGACAGGAGAATCACGAGTTCAAAGCCAGCCTCAGCAACAGCGAGGCACTAAGCAACTCAGTGAGACCCTGTCTCTACATAAAACACAAAATAGGGCTGGGGATGTGGCTCAGTGGTCCAATGCCCCTGAGTTCAATCCCTGGTACCAAAAAAAAAAAAAGGGCACTGGAAATTGAAGAGCCAAGTCACAGACTGAAAAATATTAGCAGAATTTATCTGATGAAGGACCTGAGTCCAAAATACAGAAGATACCTGCAGTTCCATACAAAGAGGCAACTTGGTGAAAGACAGACAGAAAACTTGAATAGTCCCTCTGCTAAAGAAATATGTGAATGAGATGCCTGTGATCCCCTTGGCTCAAGAAGCTGAGGCAGAAGGATTGTGAGTTTGAGGTCAGCCTCAGCAACTTAGAGAGGCCCTAAGCAACTCGGTGAGAACCTGACTCTAAATAAAAAATAAAAAGGGCAGGAGATGTGGTTCAGTGGTTAATCATCCCTGGATTCAATCCCTGGTACCCAAAACAAACAAACAAACAAAAGTGAATACCAGGCTGGGGTTGTGGCTCAGTGGCAGAGCGTTTGCCTAGCATGTGTGAGACACTGGGTTCGATCCTCAGCACCACATAAAAATAAATAAATAAAACAAAAGCAAATGACCAATTTTCTATATTTTCAGCTGGGTGGTGAGGTGAAGGTACAAATCAATAAGAAAAATATAGCTAGATGAAATGATGAAAGATAGGAACATGTTTACACACAAGGAAGAAACAAGTGTCTGTATACATATGAGAAAATGCTCAACCCTCATTTAGAATCAGGAAAAAGCAAATTAAGTTCATGTGAGATACTAGTTCTCATTCACTAGATTGGTAAAAATGAAAAGGCCGGGCAACATCAAGTACTGGTGAGAACGTAGCCTAACAGGAATTCTCATATCATCCTGAGAGTGTAATTTGGTATAATTGCTTTTGCTTTGAGATTCTCTTCCACTCTTAGGTATATAATTTAGAGGCAGCTTGTGCTTGTGACCAGAAGACATGCACAGGAATGTTCATAACAGAATTATTATAATAGCAAAAAGAGGTACAACCTAAATATCTACATATCCCACAGAGTTTATGGTATAATCATGCAGTGGAGTATACACAGAAACGAAAATGGATTGCAGCTACACAGACCTATATAAATACATACTGTTGAAAAAAGATGTAAGACAGATGAACACAGATTGAAAGAGTATACTTAACATCAATTAGAAAAACAATATGCTGTCTAAGATTTCACACACAGGGGTAAGAATTAGGAAGATAAGGATGCTTAGCATAAGAGGATCAGGGTTATTTCTGGGGTGAAGAGTTCAATGTCTTCGAAGACACCGACAGTTTTCTGTATTTTAAGGTGGGTGGTGAGTGCATGGGAACTCATTCTTTAAACTGTATGTAAATATTTTATATACTTTTCTTGTACATATGTTTCACAATATAAAAAACAAATAGAATTGTGTTAAATGCAAGAAACCAATCACAAAGAACCACATATTGTATGATTCCATGTACATGAGATGTTGAGATTAGAAAAATCTGTAAGGACAGAAATCAGACTGGTGGTTGTCTAGGGCTGGGGAGGTAAAAGAGAAATGGGGAATGAGCGCTACCAGGCCTTTTATCTCAGTAAAGCTTTTATTTAAAAAATAGGTAGAGGCTGGGTGCAGTGGCACACACCTCTAATCCCAGCAACTCAGGAGGCTGAGGCAGGAGGATCACTACTTCGAAGGTAGCCTCAGCAACTTAGTGAGGCTCTAAGACAACTCAGGGAGACTCTGTCTCAAAGTATAAAATAAAAAGGGCTGGGGATGTGGCTTAGTGGTTAAAAGCCCAAGCTCAATTCCCAGCACCCAAACAAACAAAACCACTAGGTAGAGTATTAAGACCTACGGAAAGGCTCTTAGTGGGTGACAAGATGGTGAAGCTGATGAAGAGGAAAAGGGAGACAGATTTGTGGTGGCCATGGTTCTCAAATTTTAGCACACACCAAAATCACCTAGAGGGTTTGTTAAAACCTGGCTTGTAGGGCCCCATCCCCAGATTTTCTGATTTGATAGTCTTGGGTAGGGTCAAGAATCTGCATTTCTAACAAGTACCCAGGTGATGCTGATGCTCCTGGTCCAGGGAGTGTGCTACTCTAAAGAGCCCAATATAGGTGTCCAATAAATAGACACTGGATGAATGGATGAGTGGAGGGATGGTGGCTGATTGGGTATTTGAGAGAGTGGATGGGTAGGGGTTGAATGGATAGGTAAAGAATGGATGGATGGGGAGTGGATGGTAACTGAATGGAGAGATGGGAGTTGGTCCAGAGTTGTGGAGGAAATGGGGTTAGAAGTTGTAATATGGAAAGTAGTGTAAAGAAGAACATGAAATCGAGACCTAGTTTTGACTCTTAGGTTCACTGCCTACTAGCTATGCAATGATTTGCAAGTGACTTCATCTCCCCAGATGTTATTCTCCTCATGTGTAAAATATGGGTAAATAATGCCTACAAACGGGAGAGCTAGCAGAAGACCTGGAAGACAATGGCTGCTTTTTCCTTCTTTTTTGGTACTAGGGGTTGAACCAAGGGATACTCTACCACTAAGCTACATCCTCAGTGCTTTTAATTTTTTGAGACAGGGTCTCGCAAAGTTGTCCATGGTAGCCTTGAACTTGCCATCCTCCTGCCTCAGCCTTCTAAGTAGCTGGGATTATAGCCAGGCACTCCCACACCCAACTTCTCCTCTTTATAGAATCTGATGATTACCATCATATATCACGGGGCTGTACTGTGTGGTTGACACTAGAGGCTTGTAATTCAGGTCCATCTTGTTTCCATAGTGGCCAATGCTGACCTCGAATTGAATCAGGTCCTTAATGTTGGGCATCATGGTACAGGAGAGGAAAACAACGCACAGGCCATACTTTTGGCGGTTCTGCTGTTTCTAAAACGATAACCCCCCATCCCCAGTACATAAATAAAAGGGAGAGCAAAGCTGCACTAACAGGCAGGATGGTGAGGAAGAGATGCCCTGTTTCTTCCAAAAGCCATCTTTGCTTCTCTTCAGAGTGAGCTAGACTTTTATTGAGACCCTTCTTGCACCTAGATGATCAAGAGCAGGTCCTTTCAGAATCTCTGCCACTTGGCTCAGTCTATTTGACCAGCCCTGGTTCCCTCCCCTCCTGAAGGTGGGTAGAAGGGCCTCTTTTCTGGTCAGGCTACACTCTGAATTAGGCCAGCCCTTCCTCATTCTAAGTATAGGAGCCCCTTCCTTTTTGTATAAATGCCTCCCTCAAAAGAGTGGGTCAGGGTAGGCAGGGGGTGAGACTGGGGTTGTACGCATGCGTGAGCACACACACAATACGTACAAACGAAAATCTGCACCTCTCCACTTCCTGCTTCAGCTGCTCACTGTCCCCCAATTATGTCCATTCCCATTATGCCTCTTACCTGCCCAGGCTCTCTGTCCACACCAGCCCCTTTCATCTCTGCCGCCAACTTCTGCTCTATTTCTGCATTCCCCATCTGCTCACTGGCTCATCTCCCCCCTCTTAAAAAAAATAACCCTCTTGGGTGGAGCTCAGTGGTAGAGCACTTGCCTAATATGTGTGAGGCACTGGGTTCAATCCTCAGCACCATATAAAAATAAACAAAATAAAGGCATTCTGTTCATCTACAACTACAAATTTGTTTTAGCCCTTTTTCTCCCACCTGAGCCCCTGTTTAGCCACCATCCAATCTTGGCTCCTTCTGCTTCTCATACAAGTTTCTTAGTGTCTTGTTTCCTCACTGTCTCCAACTTCTTCCTCCCTTGTATGGTGGCCCAGCATCTCTCCTGACCAATGGCTACCAGGGCCTTCCTGAAAAACCTGCAGACATCTTTCAGTTCTCACCATCTCTCAAGCACATCTGAGATCCACGATCACCCTTTTTCTCCCCTCCTGAGGTTTTTGCAGACTCCTCCTCCACCTGCCTCTTAGCCTACAGCATCCTGAAGCTCTATGCTCAGCCTCCTTCCCCTTCACTCCACCTCTCTCCCTGGGGCTTTAATTCCAGGACCACAGGTACAAAACCTGGTGACACACCCTGGTGGCTAACAGTCTCAAGAGGCTGGGCAATATGGATGTTTCACAAGCACATGTCAGAGAAGGGATTCATTATCTTCCCCAGACTTGCTCCTCCTTCAGTGGGTCCATCTTGGTACCTGACACCTCTGACTACCTTGTCCATCAGAGCAGAGAATAAACTTGAGCTTAGGGAATCAGCCTCACTTCTTATGTCTTGTTGGTCACTGACTCTGACTACTCTGTTTCCAAAGGGTCTCTAGAAACTGTCTTATCTCCTCAAATTGTCCTCCACCAGGATTGTTTCTCCATTTCTCCTTACTGGGCAATCCCAACTTATTCCCCTCCAATCTGTTGTTAATACTGCTCCTCATGTCCTTTGCCAATTCAATGGTCTTTCACTGGCTTTGGGAAAAAATCTAAATCCCTTAGATTATTTTTCAAAGCCCTGAGAAACTAGGGCATGAATGAACATTCCTCCTCCACTGGGTTATGTATTTCTTAAAATGAAATCTTGTTTTTACTGGATACCCACACCCTTCCACCAGCCTCACCACTGGAGATTTGGCAAGCATGAAGGTGCCAGTGAGGGCTTAGTAAATACTAAGGCAGACGGATGGAGCATCTTAATACACCCAACAGCTCGCTCACAGTTGATACAGGGTCAGAAACTGGGGTCCACAGTAGATCTGGAGCAGGCCGATGGGCTCTTCCCCAGGCTGTGTCCCATAGTTACCTCTACCCTGATCACGTCACGGGAGAGATCCTTTATCCAAGTTTCTTGTTGAGACTTGACTTGGGTGACCAACTCCAGGTAGACTCGGCCTCGGTATGCCAAACCATCCTTCATATAGTCATGAATACACTATGGCAAGAGAGAAGAAAATGGAGAGAAAAGGGTGAGAGGGAAAGAGCTGGCACGTGTCGCCAGAAATCCCCACGGCAAAGACAAGGTTGTCTAGTGACTGCCTGCCTGCCTGCCTGCCTCGGGTGTCTCCTGCCACAAACTCCGGAAAGACACCTATGTGGCTGGAAATCTCTGGGTCTTCATCTCTTTTCTGCACCCTTAGCACCCACTACACTTGTTCGTGGAGACCGCGTGCCAACTGGGCCGGGACTGATCACCACTGAGCATGTGCTCTAGGTCTGGCCAATCAGAACACACTCTGCCTCTTTGACCACAGTGATTGGTCCAAGGAGAGTACACATGACCTAGGGAGGCCAATTAGAGTGTTTCCCTGGGTCCCGCCTGAAGCCCGGATGTGGCCCGGGACAAAGAAGTGTGGAGAGCCGCACAAGAAAGGGGGAGCCTCGTACCAGCCTCTGCATTGAGGCGCCTGAGGCTCCTCCTCTCTCAGAATCCTTCCCAGCCTCCTTCCTTTTTCATTTAAGCTACTTAGAGTTGGGTTTCCGGCATTTCTCACCACTCTTGAATTACCCCCATGCTTCTCCGTGCCATGTCCTTTCCTGCTGTCGAAAATCTTACCTGAGGTCTCGTCTCAGGGCCCCTTCCTCGGTGACTGTCTAGAGTACCCCATCTGTTCCTTTCTGGGGCCACTGCTTATGTCCCACAGGCACATGGCTATTTATGTATGGGCTTTGTGTCCTCTGCTGGAGTGTGGTGGTCAGAAATCAGGAGTCCTTCCCAGGCATTTCCTAGGCCTCTTGCTTTATAGTGATAACTTTTACCTCTGTTGTCCCCTAGAGCTGACACAAGAAGCTTACAGGGTCTCCGTAGATCCTGAAAGGGGCCTTTTTACCCCCATGGAGAGTCAGGAAGCTGGGGCCAAAGCAAGGCAGGAAGCCAGAGTACATCCCTGGAAGGAGAGGGGGTGAGCGCAGGTGGAGCCCAAGTGGGAAAGGTGCGGGAAGTTGGGTCTGGGGCTTTGCTTGCCTTCAATCAGTTCTCCAGAGGACGAGATCTGGTTGAGGCACAAGGTGACGGTCCCGATCTCATCCCAGCAGTTCTGCCTGGGGCTAGGGAGAAACCCACTCTGTGGGCTGAGCCCCTGGCCGGGCTCCTGTTTTCCTCCCCCATACGTGCTTCAACTTCTAGGCCCTCTGCTCACCAGTTCATGACTCTTAACTTGATGTACCTGGAGAGGCAGGGCAGCTGCAAGGTGAAGGCAAGAGAGCAGTGAGTCACTGGGACAGCCTGGACGTTGCAAAGATACTGAGAGTGACTAGGAAGTTCTGGGGGCAAGGCCTAACTCAGTTACCAATCAATCATAGACAAGCTGAATTTACCAGGGAGTTTGTGGAGGTTTGGCCTGGGGTTCACCCGCACCCAACTTACACGGGACCCTTGAAAGGCCTTGGGACTGTCTCATCATCATCCTTGATCTTAACATGATCTCCTGTTAGTTTAAACTTCAGGACCCAGGAGACCTGGGTCCTCCCTAACTGTGGCCTGATGGTGGATTATGACCTTACACAACCCTTCAAAGTTTAAATGAGTGCTCACCCAACCATCTCCTCAAAGAGTAAATAAATAATAGCTATCACCCTGGGAGGGTTTCTGTTGTACCCCAGTCTATGCTGAACAATGTCCACAACCAGCTGAGTGAAACTCCCAACAACCCCATGAACCAGATACTGTTAATATTCTCATTTTCAGCGATGCATAGGTGGTGCACACCTATAATCCCAGGGGCTTGGGAGGCCAAGGGCAAGAGGATCACCAGTTCAAAGCCAGCCTCACCAACTTAGCAAGGTCCTAAGCAACTCATTGAGACCCTGTCTCTAATTAAAATACAAAATAGGGCTGGGGATGTGGCTCAGTAGTTAAGTGCCCCTGGGTTCAATCCCTGATACCAAAAACAAAAAATCCCCAACTTGTTTTCATAAGGGGAAACTGAGGCACAGAGGGGTTGAGTTTCCTGAAGTTCTCAAGCTTCATGCAGAGACTGAAGCCTCAAACTTCTTAACTACTTTGCCATAACCCAGTAAAGGCTGTAATTAGTTATATACGGATGGGGAATGAGGCCCAGGGGCACAGAGGGACCTTCTCAAGGTCACATCACAAAGAGTGGCATCAGGATTTGAATTCCAGCTTCTGAGTCTTATGTCTACTCTGTATATGTTTTCCTCAGTTATTTTCTTCTTCAATTATTAAAAAGAAAATAATAAGGAAAAAACTTGTGCAAAGCAGAGGTGCTGGGTTTGAGACCCTGAGTGGGATCTCAAATCCCCTTATTTGGGGCCTCTTATCCTCCTCATAGCAGTTTTTGAGATGTGACTAGGAACCTCCTGGTTCTCCACCCTCTCCATCCTTTCCCCCCGCCCTGGTGGCTGGGGACCAAGTGAAAAGTGAGGAAAGGGCTTTCTAGGTGAGCACACAGAAAACTGCCCACATTAAGGAAGAACACTGGAAGGAAAGAGATGGATCAAACCATCTTTTCATCCAATCTGTTAAGAATTTTCCCCTATCCCGATTCCTCATCTAAATTCAAGCGTACTATCTCCCCTCCATCTCTGGGCCCTCAGGCTGGCCATCGCCACAGGCCCATTTTCAGCAGTGTTCCCAGCTCTGCTCCCCCTCACCAGGTGGCCTCAGGTGCTGTGTGTGTAGTCACCCTTCCTCATCACCGCAAGGCTCACATCTGCCTGGTACCTTTCCAAAGGGCTAGTGACAATCATTCCAAATGAGCCCAGCCCTGGAGACTATGTTCTAGGGGGCATGAGTGAGGTCCAGGGGTCCTTGGCCACCTTCACAGGTTGGAAGGCCAACATATGAACCTCTGGGAAGGATCTAGGCCATGTACCCTCCTCACAGCCACAAAACGGTGGGAGGGACCCCAGCAAGAGTAAGAGATGCCCTAGGCCTGCTTGAAATTCCCCTCCTACCTTAAGAGTCTGTAAAATCATCTAAGGAGGTAGGGATTATGAAGAATTGTCAAAAATGATGACTCACCAGGAGGCCACCTGGGGGAAGCTTCTAGAAGCAGCAGGGGGGGGAGTTGAGAGGAGAGAGGAAAGGAGCTAATTTTGTATTGCACAATAGAAGCTATAAGAAAGCTAAACACTGTCTGGGTAGGCAAACTGGGGACACGGATTTCTCGGCACTCGCACTTAGAGAAAGCTCAAGTTGTCTCGCAGAACTGCATGTTCTTATTTTACACACAGCTCTTAGGAGTTGGCATTGAGTCAAAAGGTCATTAAGGCTCCACCAGGGCTTCAAGAGAGCTGTCATCCATGACAGTTGATAGATGACCTAGAAGAACTGAAAGGCTATAAAATCAGACTGCAGTACCCCACAGTGAAGAGCATCTTGGAGCCATTCTGTGTCCTGTCCACATACAGCCCAGAGTAATAACTAGGCTCCCACAATGCCTCGGGGCCACCTACAGAGAGCTGTGATTATCTTCAGGGCACTTTTCCCTGAAGGCAGAAAATATACACTGCAATCTAGGATGAGCCTTTAAAGTGATTTGGTTTTTGTTTGTTTTGTTTAGGAGATGAGGTCTCACTCTGTTGCCCTAGCTGTTCTCAAACTCCTGGGCTCAAGTGATCCTCTTGCCTCAGCCTCCTGAATAGCTAGACCACAGGTACCCACTTCTGCAGCCTGTTTGTTATCTTTTTTTGTTTTCATATTTTTAGTTGGAGATGGACACAATACATTTCTTTTATTTATTTATTTTTATGTGGTGCTGGAGATCAAACCCAGTGCCTCACACATGCCAGGCAGGTGCTCTACTACAGAGCCACAATCCCAGCCCCTGTTATCTTTTTTTTTTTTTTTTTAATGTAGGTGACAGGGCACATTTAAATTCTCTGGAAAGTTCAGTTGGATTGTTTACTCATTGCTTCATTCTGTTTTTTTTTTTTTTTTTTTTTTTTTTTTTTTTTTTTTTTTTTTTT
>PVHX01016949.1:0-21842 GCA_004024805.1 Geosciurus inauris | reverse complement strand
GCTTCATTCTGGATAAATGAATCAAGGTTTTCCCCTTGTCTGTCCTGAGCTTCCTTGATGCTCTCTTAATAACAGCCCTGGACGCTCCTCACTGGGCTTCCCGTCCTCACCTTCCATCCATACTCCCACATGAACACCCGAAATTCCCTTGCATTTGAGGGGCAAGGTGAGCATGATAGAACAGCCATACCTGAATCTGGAAGGTCAGGATCTGGTTCCATATTGGGTTGTCGGTTTGGGTCTGCACAATCGTCTTGAGCTGGGAATATCCCAAAGTAGGTGTTATAGTTTGGATCCTCAGTGTCCCCCAAAGACTCATAAGTTCAAGGCTTGGTCCCCAGCTGATGGAGCTATTGGGAGCAGGTGGGACCTTTAAGAGGTGGAGCCTCATGGTGGGAAGGGAGGTCCTGGGGAGCGTGTCCTTGCAGGAGAGACTGGGACCTCAGCCCCTCCTTCTCTCTGCTTCTTGGCCACCAACAGGAGAGCAGCTTTGCTCCGCCACAGGCTCCCACCATGGTGTTGTGTCTCGCTACAGACCCAAAAGCAGCAGAGCCAGCTGACCATGGACTAAAACCATGAGCCAAAAAGGAACCTTTCTTCTTTCTTTTTCTTTCTTTCTTTCTTTCTTTCTTTCTTTCTTTCTTTCTTTCTTTCTTTCTTTCTTTCTTTCTTTTTTAAATATTTTTTTTATTAGTTGTTGATGGACTTGTATTTATTTATACGTGGCGCTGAGAATCGAACCCAGTGCCTCACACATGCTAGGCAAGTGCTCTACCACTGAGCCACAACCCCAGCCCGGAACCTTTCTTTATACTGTTTCTCTCTGGTACTTTGTCATAGCGACAGAAAGTAGACTAACACAGTATGGTCAGTGCCAAACTGTCCTCTCCTCCTACTGGCATCACTTTCCTGTCCAGCCCACAGGTGGACTCTGTAGCACCACATGACCAGGCTCATCCTTGGACAGCTTCTCATCAGCTACAGCTTCCATCCCTTGGTTACTTATCTCAAAGCATTGGCCAGGTCCAGATTCCTCAGGATTTCTCCTTAAGCCACTTTCCAATGAACTTTCTTTCCCTTTATTTTTTTTTCTTTCTTCCTTTCTTTTCTTTTTTAGCAATGCTAGGAACACAGGACCTCATACATGCTAAGTAAGCACCCTACCCCCAAGTTATATGCGTAGCCCTTTTATTTTTAAATAGGTACAGATGGGGCTACAACTTTTACTACATGAGTGCATACACACAGATTGTTAGATAAATTCTAAGAGCCCAACTGACAAATGGCCCAAATCACAGCTGATGATAGCAGAATACCTTTAAAACCATCGCCTGACAACATTTCAATTTAGCCTTACTCTAGGTAATGATGCCTATGAAATCAAGTGTTAGCTGACATTGTGAAACTTTTTAGGTACACTAAAATAAACACAAACATATCAAATATTTTTAAAAATACGTGTCACTTATCATGCAAAAACCTCTTCACTAGCTCTAGAATACACAGACCATAGGAAAATAAATACTCAGTGTGGCAGTTTTAAGTATGTACACATACTCTTTGGTACTTCTAGCTTCAGAAGGATGACCTTAATTCTTCTCTCCTGACGTGGGCTGGATTTTTTTTAATTTTTTTTTTTTTTTAGTTTTTGATGGATCTTTATTTACGCATTTATTTATATGTGGTGCTGAGGATCAAACCCAGTGCCTCGCACATGCAAAGCAAGTGCTCTACCACTGAGCCACAATCCCAGGTGGGCTAGATTAATGATAGTTTTAACAGATAGAAGAGAGGAAAATGATGTTTTTTGACTTCAGAGACAAATCTATTTAACTGTAACCTAGCTTTCCCCAAATTTGAACATAGGATTTTTGTTGTTATTGTATTAGTGATTGAACCCAGAGGGTACTTTACCACTGAGCCACATCCCCAGCCCTTTTCATTTTGAGGCAGGATCTCTCTAAGTTGCTTAGGACCTTGCTAAGTTGCTGAGGCTGGCCTCAAACTTGCAATCCTCCTGCCTCAGCCTCCTAAACTGCTGGGATTACAGGTGTGCACCACTGCACACCACCGTGCACCCTGCAACATAGGACCTAACATCTGCAACATCAGACCTAACCCAGCACATTTTGGGAAATGCTACTTTGTATTGTTAGAGATTTCTAAGTTGGCAGTTCTCTGGCTCAGGTCTTTTCATTTACAGATGAGGAAACTGAGGCCAAAGGGACAGGGACACTGCAGTTTGTTTGTGGGCTGTTATTTCACCCACTCATTTGCAGGCCGCGTGTTTGGTTCCTATGGGCATCTTATCCTTGCAGGCTCTGGGCACTCTCTGGCAGTGGAGGTGGGTGAGACCTGGCCTCCATCGCCTCCACAGGCCCAGCTCCAGAGGCTCACGCTGCTCATTGGTGGATAAGCTGGGATGCCATTTCTGGGGTCCCATCCCACTACTTTTTCCAGGTGCCATGTTCTCTAGGTTTCAGACCCTTCGCACACTTACCTTCTCCCCAATGAGTTCCACCTCTAACATAGGATTCACTATCGGGCGTTTCTCTATGAACAAGAAATTGAAAGACTCTGAGATGGGAGCAGCTTTTGTTTGTTTGTTGCTTGTTTTTTTAGGTGGAGGAAATGGGAAGATGATACAACTACTTAATCCCCACCCCTGCAGTGATTTAGTTGAGTAACCCTTGGGCAGTCCTGTCCTTAGGTACCACTCTGCCCTTCTGTGTGACATCCACACAATGGCACGGGGGGTGCGTGGTGGGGTGGTCAGAGGAATGAGTAAGTCTGCATCTGGGCGTCAAAGGCAGGTGAAGGCACAAAGGGACACCCGTGTGACCTTGATCGCTCTTGGAGGACTTGATCTCACCCTGTCCCCCACCCCACTTCTTAGGTCAGTATCAAAAGGAATGAGGGAGCCCCATGAGGATCTGGGCTGCTTCTGAGCAGGAAAGCTCGGGTTGATCCCTCCCCTGCCACCCCGGCTCCAACCGGAATGAAGATCCTCTGCACAGTAGATGAAGAACTGTAGGTAAGCCGTTTTGAGGGGGACGGCCGTGGACTTGAAGACCTGAACATCAGTCCCATAGGGCAGCTTCTGATCTACCTGAGAGCAGATAGGGTCAGGGTCATGGGGAGGTCACAGCCAGGGCGACCCAACCTCCCACTTGGTGCAGGTGGAGCAGGACCACCCCACGGTGACCTGTGGACGAAGGATGCATGTGCAGGTCAGAGGTCAAGGTAGAGAATGCTCCTGGGGCGGGGCGGGGCAGTCTCACCGGCGCCGGGTCGCCCGCACCGATGGCACAGATGGTGACTTTCAGGTAACCTCTCACACCACTGCTGGATTTATTTGGATGGCACAGGCCCAGCCATTTCCTTATAAGTGCGTGACCTGGAGAGGCAGAGGGGCCGCGGGACACCAGCCTCTAGTCTCTGTCACTCTCCCTGAAACCCGTCAATGTTGCTGGGGGAGAGGGAACAGGAACCGTGCCTCTTACATTCTAGTTCCCATCCATCAGGGAATCGGGAGCCACCTCAGCCATTAGGTGATGCTGGTGTCCTCCCAGGTTGCCAGCTATTGCCTCCCTCAAAGAGGGACCCCTGTCCACCCTGGAAACCTGCTGGTGCGACTGGCCTGGTCTGGAGCCAGATACGATAGAGGTAGCCATCTGCCCCACCCAAAATGCAAATCTCAACCTGGAAGCATGTCCTGGCCAGGTCATGGTGGCAACTGCCCCTCAAATGCCAGCTCCCAAGAACAGTGGTTAGTAGAGGCCGGGCGAGGGGATGGAGAGAGGATGTTCACTGGGTACAGGGATGCTGCTGAAGAGGAGGGGATGAAGCTTCTAGTGTTCCAGAGCACAGTAAGGTGACTGTGGCTGGCCATAATTGTCCATTTCAGGGGCTGGGTTGTGGCTCAGTGGTGGAGTGCTTGCCTAGCACATGTGAGGCATTGGGTTTAATCCTCAGCACCACATACAAATAAATAAATAAAATAAAGGTATTGTGTTCATCTACAACTAAATACATATAGATAGATAGATATGGATGTATATATGTAATTCATATATATATATATAATTAATATATATATATTAATTGTCCATTTCAAAATAGCCAGCAGGAGAATTCTGAATGTTAAACACACACAAATGATAAATGTTTGAGGTAATGAATATGCCAGTCACCCTGATCTGATCATGAAACATTGTATACACATATTGAAGTTTCATTTTGTACCACACAAAAATGTACAATTAAATATATATATATTTTTTATGTTTTTTTTTTTTTTGTACCGGGGATTGAACTCAGGGGCACTCGACCACTGAGCCACATCCCCAGCCCTATTTTGTGTTTTATGTAAAGACAGGGTGTCACTGAGCTGCTTAGCACCTCGCCGTTGCTGAGGCTGGCTTTGAACTCACGACTCTCCTGTCTCTGCCTCCCTAAGTGTTGGGATATATATATTTAAACAACAACAACTTCGAAATGCATTCCACTGTCATGTGTAACTAATTAGAACAAATTAAAAAACGAAAAAATTTGGGGCTGGTGCTTGCCTCGCATGCGTGAGGCCCTGGGTTCGATCCTCAGCACCACATACAAAGCAATAACATAAAGACATTGTGTCCATCTACAACTAAAAAAATATTTAAAAAAAAAAAAGAAAGTAAGGGCTGGGTGAGGTGGCATAGGCCTGTAATCCCAGTGTCTGCAGAAGCTGAGACAGGAGGATTGTGAGTTCAAAGCCAGCCTCAGCAACTTAGCAAGGCCCTAAGTAACTCAGCGAGACCTTGTCTCTAAATAAAATATTAAAAAGGGCTGAGGGTGTGTGGCTTAGTGGTTCAAGACCCCTGGGTTCAATCCCTGATACCAATAAACAAATAAATAAATAAAGTAAGTAAGATAAAATACCATAGAGTATAGTCAAATATTATTAAGTACAGAAAGTCATTCATGCCTTCTAATACCCTCTCCCTATGTGGTGGTATTTTGAGGTGATTTGACCCTGGCCTGATTTCTCTCAGTAGAACACACATGTATGGGTAACAACTGTCACCTACCTGGACAATGGTAGATAAACCCAATATCTGTCTGAAAAGACAAGAGTGGGGTGAGGGTTAGAGTCTTGCTGTGCATTGAAGTTGCAGTGACCCCCACCAAGGCCCGTGTGTTAGAGGCTCAGTCCCCAGCTTGGTACTCTTGGGAGTGGGTAGAACCTTTGAAGTGGGACCTAGAGGGAGGCCTCCAGGTTACTGGGACCCTGGCCCCTTCCTCTGTCTCTCTTTCAGGTCCCAGCTATGAGGTGAGCTATTTTGCTCTATCCTGCACTCCTGCCATGATGGGTCACCAAAGACCCAAAGCAACAGCACCAGTCACGGACTGAAACCTTGACAACTAAATAAGCCTTTCCATGGAAGAGAAATGAAGGCATGTGTCCAGACTAAGACTTGTATAAATGTTTACAGTAGCTTCATTGTAATAGCCCCACAGTAGAAGCAGTTGAAATGTCAGCCAGCAGATGAACAGATAAGCAAACTGTTATGCCCATACAATGGACAATTACTCAGCCATAAAAAGGAACTGCCACTATGTGCAACCTGGAATGAAGCTCAAAATCATTGCACTTAGTCAAAGAAGCAAGATGATTCCATTTATATGACACTCTAGAAAATGTAAACAATCTATAGCAATAGAAAGTAGATCAGTGCCAGGCATGAGGGCACATGCCTGTAATCCCAACAACTTGGGGGGCTGAGGCAGGATCCTAAGTTTGAGGTCAGCCTCAGCAACTTAGCGAGACCCTGTCTCAAAAATAAATAAATAAAAGGGCTGGGTTTGTAGCTTAGTGGTAAAGCACCTCTGGGTTCAGTCCCCAGGGGGGAGAGAGAAAGAGGAAGGAAGGAAGGAAGGGAGGGAGGGAGGGAGGAAGGAAAGAAGGAGAAAAATCAATGATTGGCTAGGGATGGGAGGAGGTAGAATTAAAGTAAGAGGAAGAGCCTAAGGGAACTTTTGGGGGATGATAGATATGACAGATATATTTATTATCTTGATTATGATGATGGTTTTATGGGTATGTACATATTTTAAAATATATCAGATGGCACATTTAAATATGTGCAATTCATTGTATAGCAACTGTATCCCAATAAAGCAATATCAAAACAAAGCAAAATACAGTCTCAGTCACTCCTAATACAGCAGTAGATCTAGGCAGTGACCAGCAATAGCTGCTGACAGGAAAAGAGCCCCACAGGCATTCTGCACCTCCTGCTGAAGTCACTTTGCTAAGTAACTGCTCCAAGTCTGATCCAACCTCTGGATAGGGAAATGGGGAGGAGGATGAGATATGATCCCCTGGAAAAGCAATCTGAACTGGAGAATAACAGGTACAACTACTGTTTTTTTAACAAATAAATTGCAAGCTAAAGAAAAAAATTGTAAAGGGGACCAATGAAAAAGAAACCTAAACTGTGTATTTGCTAACTACAATGAATGGATCTGGTTTGGATCCTGATTTGAATAAACTTTAAAGAATTCTGGCTGAGCATGGTGGTGTATACCTGTAATTCCAGTGGCTTGGGAGGCTGAGACAGGAGGATCATGAGCTCAAAGCAAGGCCTCAAGCAATTTAGCAAGACCTTTTTTCCAAATAAAACATAAAAAAGCCTGGGGATGTGGCTCAGTGGTTAAGCACCCCCAGGTTTAATCCCTGGTACCAAAAAAAAAAAAAAATTGAACTTCAGTATCCATATGCAACTGTGAAATCAAGCGATATTTGGCACATACTGAATCATAACTATTTATAAAAAATTACAGGAGTCTGTTGTTTTAGACAAAGCTACTGCACTGGGTCCAAACAGACTAGACTAAATATCAAAATGAGTCACCTATGCTGAAGTTCCACCACGTCAATTGTTATGTGACCTTCGGACAATCAGAAGAATGAGAGCCAAATTCCCCAACCAGGTGCATCTGTAGGACAATGAACTTCCTTCTGATTTAATCCTTACGAAAAGGAACTTGTTGTTAAGCAGGCAGTTATTTTCCTATTGTTCTGTCCCCGTCCCTGCCTTACCAGCAAAGGAACTCTGTGATGACCACTCTGCTTTTCTATTTTATTATTTTGGAGCAGAGAGGTAATGGGAGTTGAATCCAGAGCCTTATGCTAGGCAGATACTCTTCCACTGAGCTACATTCTCAGCCCTACTTTGGGTTTTTTGTTTTTGTTTTTGTTTTGGGGATTGAACTCAGGGGCACTCGACCACTGAGCCACATCCCCAGCCCTATTTTGTGTTTTATGTAGAGACAGGGTCTCACTGAGTTGCTTAGCGCCTCGCCGTTGCTAAGGCTGGCTTTGAACTCGCGATTCTCCTGTCTCAGCCTCCCAAAGTGCTGGGATTACAGGCATGCGCCACCATGCTGGGCTCCTACTTTGTTTTGAGGTAGAGTTTTGCTAAACTGCTCAGGCCGGCCTTGAACTGGCCTCAGCCTGGTGAGTCTCTGGGATTTCAGGCATGCACCACCACGCTTGGCTTATTTGTTTTTTTCAGTCATTCTCTGTCCATAAAACCAACTTCTTCTGCTCAGCCCATTATTCTGTTTCATGCAATCAATATTTCCCCATTCTAGAATCTCAAAATAAAGCCTATTAAAATCATTAAACTAAATTGTCATTTTTGTCCTTTGACAGATCTAAGAAGTATCTGTTGTTTATCTAATATTCAAATGTAACCGGGCATCCTTTATTTAATCTAACAACCAATCTTTTCCTGATATTCCTGGATTTTGAGACTCTTAGTTTAACCCTCCCTGACTGTGAGCTCCTTCTCTCTCAGCTTGTGTCTCTTCAAATTACATTGTTTTACCCTGTCTTCACAGGCAGCAGTCTTTCTTTGGGTTTCTCCAACACTTAACATTGGCCTTTTTTATTTCCTCTGCTCCCACTGCCTGCAAGCACAGATTTGACATGTGTCCACAGTATCATGGGTTTGGGTAACTCAAGATGGCACCCAGTACTTCCTGTTAACTACTTTAATCCTCACAATGACCTTGCAGGTTGGGTCTATTATTATTCCCATTTTACAGACAAGGAAATAGAAGCTCAGGGTAATTTGTCTAAGCCACCCAGTTGGTAGGTGGATCCAAGCCTGGATCTTTCCTCTCCCCTAGACTTGGGCCTGGAGCCTAGTGAGAGTCTGTACAACAGTGTAACCTAGCCTACTTTATATGCTGGGCTCACTTGGAATCTCCCGATCTCTGCTTTGGATCTCGCCAGTGCTGAGTTCACCACCTGCAGGGAGAGTTTCCAGAAAGATCTTAATTATTCACAGCCCCAATTTCCCCCATCCCCTGTAGAAGCAATAGGGAGGACATACCCAGAGTCCCCCAGGATTTATGGGATGATTGTTAATGGCCAATGCTTACACATGTTTTTTTTCTCATTTAGTTCGCAGAAGAACCCTGCAAGGTTCAGATGTTTAGTTCCATTTCATGGATCAGAGAGGCCAACTCAAAGCAAGGTGTTGCACGGACTTTCTGACTACATATCATCCCAGCTGTTTCCATGTCTTGTTCCCAAGAACATGTAACCACTTCCAGGGAAGAAGCCTCCTTGCTCTCCTCTGATATGTGATAGACTCTTCTCCATTGAAAACGGCTCCCCGGGCTGGGGCTGTAGCTCAGGTGTAGAGCGCTTGCCTAGCATGCGTGAGGCACTGGGTTCGATCCTCAGCACCACATATACATAATAAATAATAAATGAATAAAATAAAAAAAATCCATCAACAACTAAAAAAAAAAAAAAAAGAAAAAAAAAAGAAAATGGCTCCCCCTGATTAGAGAATGGAGTAATCCACTCTGAGGGGTCTCTGGTGACCTGAGAATCCTGGCACATGGAAGCGTTCACCTGTTCACCTCCCTCTCAGGCCTGCCTGTTGGCCATCCATGACATTTGTTAAACGAATGAACGAATAAGAAATTTGGGCTACCGGTGGTGATGAAGGTAGGGGAGAGGCTGCTTTGGGGTCAGAAACACAATCTCAAGTGACCCTGGCCCTAAGGGCAGGGGCTGGAACTGAAGTGCTTTTCAAAAATTGAGTTGGGGCAAGAAAATGGTACCATTTTGCTGGGGACTAGTTTGGCTCCTCACCTGGATTAAGATGACCTCATCAAATAACTTTGCCGGAATCTCATAGAAATTCTGGAAGAAGATCTGCAAGGCAGAAAGAATTGGGGGGGGGGAGGTGGACACACATTTCTCCCCCCCTCCCTCCCTCAAGGACCCAAAAAACCTGAAACCTCAGAATACTGAGCTTCTTTTCCCCAACTTGGAGCATTTTAACAACTTTCAGTTTAAGACCACCCTCGTGTTCTTCCAGGAACAGGACTCCCAGAGGGTTTTCTATCCAGGTAAAGGGAAGGAGGAGCGGGTCCCTGGAGAACCCAGCCAGCCAACTGCCCCAGTGTTGTGGTGTGGATATGAGGCATCCCCCAAAAGCTCCTGTGTTAATGCAGGAATATTCAGTGAGGAAATGATTGCATGTGACAGCCATAACCTAATCAGTCCATCCTAGTTTGAATGGTCTATCTGGGTGGTCTTTGTAGGCTGGTGGGGTGTGCCTGGTGGAGGTGGGTCAAGCAGGGTATGCCCAGGAAGACTCTTCTTGCCTGGGCTTCCTTCCCCTTGCTCCCTCTGCTTCCTGGCCATTATGAATGGCCACTACACACGTCCACTATGACATTCTGCCACATCTTGGGCAACGGAGTTGGCCCACCCTGGACTAAACCTCTGAAACTGAACCCAGAGTTCGGCACGATGGTGCACGCCTGTAATCCCAGCACTTAGGGAGGCTGAGACAGGAGAATTGCGAGTTCAAAGCCACCCTCAGCAACGGCGAGGCGCTAAGCAACTCAGTGAGGCCCTGTCTCTACATAAAACACAAAATAGGGCTGGGGATGTGGCTCAGTGGTTGAGTGCCCCTGAGTTCAATCCCCGGTACCAAAAAGAAAAAAAAAAAAAAGAAAAAAACTGAACCCAAATAATTTTTTCTCCCTCTAAGTTGTTCTTGGGTATTGTTTTAGTCAGTTTTTTGGTGTTTTTTTTTGTTGTTGTTTGTTTGTTTTCTCTGCTGTGACTAAAAGATCTGACCAGAACAATTTTAAGGGAGGAAAAGTTTATTTTGGGGGCTCACAGTTTCAGGGGTCTCGGTCCATAGACAGCTGGCTCCATTTCTCAGGGCTTCGAGATGAGGCCGGATATCATGGTAGAAGAGTGTGGTGGAGGGAAGCAGCTCACATGATGATCAGAGAGCAGAGACTCCACTCACCAGATACAAAATATATACTCCAAAGCCACAGCCCCAATTCCCACCTCCTCCAGCCACACCCTCCCGCCTTCAGTTACCACTCTGTTGATCCCACCGGGGGATTAATTCACTGATTGGGTTAAGGCTATCATAACCCCATCATTTCTCCTCTAAACCTCTTGCATTTTCTCCCACATGAGCTTTTGGGGGACACCTAATATCTAAACCATAATAGGTATTCTGGTCACAGTGATGAAAAGCTGAATAATATACCCAGGATGGCGATTCGAGCCTTCCCCTCCTACATTGTCCTGCCAATCCATTCCAACCCCTCTCCCTGCAGTAGCAGAACCTCCTTTCTCCTGACACTCTCCTGCTTAAGTCCTCCATGGCTCCCAAGGGCTGTCCATCAGAGGACTCCAGCCTACTGTGTAGACTGTCCTCCAGCCATTCCCATATTTACAGTTCTACCAACAAATGAAACCTCTTCTTGCTTCCAGGCCTTTGAAAACACCCTTCCTTTCTCCTGACTCATCTTTCTCCATCCTGTCCATCCTTCCCTGGTAGTCTCTTCCTTCGAGGTTTTTCTTTTTTTTTTAAAGATTTTTTTTTATTTGTAGATGAACACAATGTCTTTATTTTATTGCTTTGTATGTGGTGCTGAGGTTCAAACCCAGGGCCTCACGCATGCGAGGCAAGCGCTCTACCGCTGAGCTACAATCCCAGCCCTCTTCCTTCGAGGTTTATGGAGCCTTGTCTGAGTCCCCTCTGCTTCCCCAGCCTTATTACTCACCCACTCCTCCCACCTTCCATTGTCCCGATGGCTTTTATTCATTCATCTATTCACCAATTAATTTAACAAGTATTTACGAAGCATCTTCTATCCACCAGACATGATGCTGCAAATTAGGGATCCAGCAGCAGCGTGGTCTGGACCTGCATTTTCATGGCTCTGTTAACAATGCTCCCAGACCTGCCAGCCCTCGTTTTCCCTGATGTAATTGCCTTTGGGTTCAAGTGCTGTGCCTGCCTTCACCGGACCACCAGCCCCTCAAACGCAGAGCTCCCAACGATCGTGTTCTGTACTACCAATGCCAAGCACAGTGCCTGGCCCTCAGCAGGTGCTCAGTAAATGCCCACCTCCTGCCTGGCCCACTTGCCGACCTGCCCCCTTCTGCCTACCTCGTTGAAGAAAGGGTTGCTTCCCATCTTGATCCGTGTGTTATGCTGGTGGCCAGCAATGGTGACCTTTGCTATGGCCTTGATGTTGTTGCTCATGAGCTGTCGCCCTTCATACACCTTCACCCGAACCTACAGAGGAAAGTACACGGGAGACACTGGGGGCCCAGACTCCCCTCTCCTACGGGCCTCTTCTTCTAGTTGTTCTGATAAGCAGCAGTGTAGGTACTGTGGGTAGAGAGATACTCTTTGGGAGAAGGCTAGGAGCAGCTGGACTCAAGGCGACCTTGGGTTAACAAGGTCCCGGGCTGCCATTACACTGGGATTTTTTTTTTTTTCTTTTTTTTTGTACCAGGGATTGAACTCAGGGGTACTCGGCCACTGAGTCACGTCCCCAGCCCTATTGTGTGTTTTTTTTTTTTAATTTTTTTTTTTTAGTTGTTGATGGATCTTTATTTTATTCATTTATTATTTATATGTGGTGCTGAGGATCGAACCCAGTGCCTCACGCATGCTAGGCAAGCGCTTTACCACTGAGCCACATCCCCAGCCCTATTTAGTGTTTTATATAGAGACAGGGTCTCACTGAGTTGCTTAGCGCCTTGCCTTTGCTGAGGCTGGCTTGGAACTTGCAATCCTCCTGTCTCAGCCTCCCAAAGTGCTGGGATCACAGATGTGCACCGCCATACCTGGCTGGCACTGGGATTTTTTTAAGCAGGTATATGACATGATGATCAGACATCTTTGAAAGACCATGTTAACTAAAGACGGAGAGGGTTAGGGGTGCAGCTCAGCAGTCGAGCACTTTCCTAGCCTGTACAAGGTGCTGGGTTCAGAAAGCAAAGAAAGAACAGCCAAGAGAGAGCTGTGTTGGGGCATTCAGGAGGAGGCTGTGTGTCAGTGTGGTTTAGGGAAGTGACAGTGGTGGCCCTGGGCAGACAATGGGCATGGCGAGGGACTGTGGTGATAGGAAGAGCTAGGATTTGGCCATTGACAGGAGACAGGAAGAGGGGAAGTCCAAGCTGACTCTGCCTCCTGGGCAGGTGGCATGCTGGGAACAGGCAGAACTGGGGCAGCAATGTTAGGCCACAGGCCAGGGATCAGAGGGAAGTTGGTAAGGCATGAATGGGCTTCTGGAATTCACATGGAATCTGCAGACCTTCCCCTGGGCCCCCTCACACCCAGCTCAGCACAGTTTGGATTTGACCTTGCAGGAGCCTAGCTTGTTTAGGTAACAATCCAAGCACTTGGAAGGGCGGGTCCATGCCTTGGCCTCCCAGCATCTACCAGGGCCTGCGGGTGCACACTGGGCCCTGCCTACTGCCTCACCAGACCATCTCCAGCCCTAGCCACTGGAGGAGATCCCCAGAAAGGCCTCTGGAGGAGAAGGGGATGCCAGGAGGAGCTGAGGACCTGCAGCTGGGTCTGGCCGTGACCTTGTGAGGGGGAGGGGATGGCTGGGGAGCATGGTGAAGATGTCAGGTGGGTCACATGGACTTTCAACCTGGAGGGTCCTCACCTGAAAGTGCTGAGGCTTTGCGGACAGGGGTCCGGGTGTGGTGGCGCCGGGAACCATCAGCTTCTGACGGGCCACCTCTTTCATAGTTATTCCCAAGAGGTCTTCCTTGTCTGGAGAATCAGGTCCAGGGAGGGTATGGAGGCTGGAGCTCAGGGGGCACAGAGGCACTTCCCCCTTCCACCACTCTGCCCCCTCATGACCAGCCACTGTCTAAGATCACAGCCAAGAGGGCTCCTGTGCTCCCGAGAACATTTCCAGGGACCCCTCCCATCCTCAGTAACTAGATCCCTGGACCTGACCCTTCACAATGAGGGCTTTTGGAAATGGCCATCCTTGTCCCCTATGCCCACTGAAGGCTGGGCCTGTGTTTGAAGATGATGAGAGGACACACCAGGAGACAGACGGCCTTAGCCAAATGTCTGGGGACCTGGTCACTAGGGCTGTGTAGCTTCCAGGAACCCTAACCTGATCACAATCCTTCTGAAAGCCTCAAGGGCTGGGTGTCGAAAGTTCCAAAGAGCCCATCTTGGAGAAGCCCCAGGGAAGGACAAACCTGTCCTCTCAAAGTCCTCTTGGGTCATGTGGAACACCTGTAGGTTGACAGTACACTGCAAAGCAAAGGCAGGGGCTTGTCAGCCAGACCCTGGAATCCTTGGCAAAGTCACAGCACCGGAACCCCTCCCGCCTGGCTGCGTTCACAGCCAATCCTCTGGAGGACAGTGATGCTGTCCATGATATGGGCCCGCACCACGTGCAATCAGGGTACAGGGAAGACATCAACTGAAGAGGACAGAGCAATGGGTTACAGCAGAGGACACTGGAGAATAAAGGAGCCACTTGGTGGTGGCGATGGCAGAAGATGGCAGCAAGAGGGTGGTGAGGAAAAGGAGAGGTGACGGGGCGCCCATCGGGAACCATCTCTCCCCCTAGGTTAACACTCTGACCTCCTCAAAGACCTCCTAACTAATCTCCTGCCTCCAGAGGTCCTCACCACCAATCAGCTTCACACTATCACTGGGACTGCTCACTGGGCGTCCCCAAGGGCCCTGAACCATCAGAGGAAAGCCACTACTCAGCAGTAGCAGACAACAGGGCCCTTTAACTTGGCCACCCCTCCCTCCTTGCCTCGCCTCTGCCACCTCACCTTCATCCCCCACCGAGTGCCAGAAGCACAGGGAGCCCACCCTCCATGACCCTGCCTCTTCTCCGTGCGCTGAGGCCCCTGGGTTTGCCTTTTTTTCCTGCCCACTGGGGAAAGGCATGCCCTTCTGAGAGACCGAACATACAGATGAATGAGGCCACGCCACGCATAAAAATAAAACTCCGACCACAATCTGCAGCAGCCTGCCCCGGAAACCAATCCATTATCTACAGCGACCAGCCCAGGAAGCCAGCAGACTCATAGGAAGTCAGACCGCTCTCTCTAACAACAATCCAAGAAGCCAGACAATAACCATCAGACTCCAAGGGCCAGGACTTGATGAATAGCAACCTGATGGCTTCCCTAATTTTTGTCCCCATTTAAAATTTAGGAGCAAAGAGAGAAATAGGCACCCCAAACCAATCACACAGGATGCTGGGATTCTAGTTAGCCTGTCTCCAGCTTCCCATCCAGCATCTCCATTCAGGCATGCTTGAAGCCTACCATTTCCCACTGAAAAGCTTTCCCGCTCCCCAGCCTGCCTTCAAATGTCTGCTAAAACTCAATTTTGGCCGGGTGCAGTGGTGCAAGCCTGTAATCCCAGAGGCTCAAGAGGCTGATGCAGGAGGATCACGAGTTCAAAGCCAGCCTCAGCAATGGCAAGGTGCTAAGCAACTCAAAGAGACCCTGAGTCTACATAAAACACAAAATAGGGCTGAGGATGTGGCTCAGTGGTCAAGTGTCCCTGAGTTTAAACCCTGGTAACTGCCCCCCCTAAAAAAAAACAAAAAAACCCCTCAATTTTGCATCCCATTCTAATTCTAGGGAAGTTGACAATGGATGGATAGAAGGGGAGCTGCCACGTGGATGGCAGGGTGGAAGAATTGGGAGACAAGGGCAGTGGGCTGCTACTCCACCCCAGGTGAGGCACAGAGCTTCCCTGCTGAAGTGCAGAAAGCCAGCTCTACCAGCTGTTCTCATTGCCCTAGCTGCCCTGCCTTGGCCTTCCTGGGCCTGACTCACATTTGTGGGCTCCATGGAATGGTTGAGCAAGATCAGGTCTTTCACATAAAGGACCTCACGTGATTTTTTCTCCAATGCTTTGAGCAGTATCGTGGCCACACCAATGAACCTGGGGAGGCAAGGAGCAGGTGTGAGATCCAAGCTAGGGGAAACAGTCTTTTCCACTGTCCCAGGAATGGCCTTAGCTGGGACGGTTCTCTCTCAGGGGGTGAAGAACCACCCAGGGAAACAGGATCCACCAGAGGGCGCAGGGCTCTCCACTCTCTGGAAAACACACTTGCCTTGGGGCAAATAACTACTCATTGGACCAAGTGTGGGCACCTGACCAAAGCCGAGCCAATCAGATTCTTTAAACTGGAATAGCTTCCCTCCCAAGGGGATGTTAGTCTCAGTTGGGCCTTGGATGGGACCATGATAGGAAGCCAGGATTCTGCAGGAGAGAAGCAGGAAGTCGAGGTCTGTGGCTTCAGAAGGCCAGGGGTGCTGCTGGAAGCCCAAGTTCCTATCCTAGCCAACCTGAACTAATCCAGTCCCCACCCCTTTTCCTCCTTGATTGGCTGAAGTGAGCTCCGTCCTTGCATTTGAATGAGTTATGAGAGATAACAGTTGACCTGCTGCTGCTCTGGTCAGGAAGTCAGGCTCCACCTCTCTCTCTGGACTCACCTTTCTTTCTTTGATGGGGTCATGTCTCGAAGGATGATTTGCAGGAAGGAGTCTTTTTCCAGGGGGCGGTTCCAGAGGTACCATATTAGGGTCTGTGGGTGGCATGGAGAAGTCAGCGTCCTTCCTTCGCCCTCCCCATCACATCCTCCTAAGAAGTGAGGAAGGGCTGGGGGCAGGGGCTGGCACCATGTTTTGCAAAACTCGGGAGCTTCCTTCATGTCTAATTTCCTGAGATGGCATTTGCTATCTTACCCAAAGCATTGGGTATCCCATCTGGGTCCCTTGGCTGGAACTGAAAAGGTGTGTTAGAAGTTAAGGGGTTTGGGGCTGGGATTATGGCGCAGTGGTAGCGTGCTCGCCTAGCACGCATAAGGCACTGGGTTCAATCCTCAGCACCACATAAAAATAAAATAAAGATATTCTGTCACCTACAACTAAAAAATAAACATTAAAAAAAAAAAAGAAGTTAAGGGGTTTGGGGACAGGGCAGCAGGAATGGATGAAAGAGGAAAAGGGAGTCCTGCGCTGGGGTCCTTGTCTCTGCTTCAGACTTCTAGATTCATTAGGGCGGCCTGGTTGGATTAGTGAATGGGCCATACCATGGTCCATCCCAAAATTGGGGAAGAAGCACCGAGAAAGCCATGGGAACATGACCTTGTCAGATTGGAGATGCCTCAGCCTCAGGAAAGTGGGTGAGGCTCCCCGTCTGCTCCCCAGACCTCTGAAAACCTGCCTGGACCCCACCATTGCCCCCTTGCTTTTGGGGTCGTTGATTCCTCTTCTGGGCTTCCCCTGGGTCTTTACCTCATTCCATATGGGGTCATTCCCTTCTGCCACATGAGTTCTCTTCTTTATATCTGCAGAGACACCAAGGGGCCAGCATTGGTGGTAGGAAATATTTCAATGTCTGGGCTGAGTGGGGTCGAGAGACACAGTACATTGTAAAGACTTCTCATCTACTTTGGAAGGTACGAGATGCCATTGGCTGGTTTTTGTTTTTTGGTTTTTTTTGGCAGGGGAAGGGGAAGATGTTTAGAAATTTCTCTCTTTTTGTCACTCTGTATAACAGATAATGCTGTGTTCATTTCATTTGCTTCCTGGGTCCATCGTTCCCAGCGTCTTACTGTCAAGTGGGCCCGTGTAGCTCATTTTGGCCAATGGGGTACAGGAGCCATATTCACCTCTGCCAGGCCTGGCTTCTAAAATCTTCATGTGAGTCTCCATTCTTCTCTCCCCCTTGCCCCATAGCCATCCTCATGGCCTAGGGACAGAGTGGTGACTGCACACCCATGAGAGGCAAGCAGCTGATCCCCCATTGGGGCCTGCCACACAGGAGACCTCCCTAACTGGCACCATCCATCCAGGACTTGATGAAAGAGGTAAGGTTTTGTTGTTAAGCACTGAGACTCAAGGTTTATTTGTAATCAGGGCAAACACTAGAGTACCCTAAGGCATCCTGAGACATCTGTAATGGACTGAAAGCTCCCCAACCACTAAAACCCTTCTCCCCCAGAAGTGTCCTTAATTGAAGACAGTCAATAGTCCTGCAAAAAATTTTTTTTAAGTGCTTCCTTAGCTCACGTTTATTTCTTTTTTTTTCTAATATATTTTTTAATTGTAGATGGACACAATATCTTTATTTATTTTTATGTGGTGCTGAGGATCAAACCCAGTGCCTCACGCATGCAAGGCAAGTGCTCTATCACTGAGCCACAACTCCAGCCCAGCTTACATTTATTTCTTAGATATGTTCCTGAAATATTGAGTATAAACCTATTTATACTATTTTATCATGGCTTCCAGTACAATTTCAAAGGTGTTATCACAAAGGGAAAAAAAGGCTCTGATATGTACTAAAAACCACACTTCAGAATTTTCCCTTTAAAGTAATAGCATTTACTTTTCTTTTTAATTTTCAATCTGTTGACTTAATGGACACTGTGACAAACATTTAGTCAAATGAACAAAATTATTCATGTTTCTAAGTGGAAGCCTTCCTTAACATATTTATTTAACTGCATGCAGTTTCTCTTGCTTTGTTCAGAGGGATTTCTGGAAACCTCTGAGGAAACCTGACCTCAAGAGTGGAGAGCTAAATGGGTAGGTTGGGCCCCATGCTGCTTTCTATGAGATGGTTTTGCAAAAAAAATTTTAAATGCTAAGTTACTTTGAGCTTCTCTCTGGGAAAAGAATGTGAATGTGTGTGTGTGTGTGTGTGTTTCTATGAGCCAGAGGTACAGGGAAGTGGCTGGTATATGGGGAAGATGCTGGAAAGGACAGGACAAAAGGAATAAAACATCAAACATAGCCGGACACAGTGGCGCATGCCTGTAATCACAGAGGCTCAGGAGGCTGAGGCAGGGGGATTGTAAGTTCAAAGCCAGCCCCAGCACCTTAGCCCTAAGCAACAGTGAGACCCTGTCTCTAAATAAAATACAAAATAGGGCTGGAGATGTGTCTCAGTGGTTAAATGTCCCTGGGTTCAATCCCTGGTACCAAAAACAGAAACAAAAAAACATAAGTGGGGTTGGACATGGTTCTGAGCGGCTTGATATATATATATATATAAAGGGGCGGGAGATGTGGCTCAATGGTTAAGTGCCCTTGAGTTCAATTCCCGGTACCAAAAAAAAGAAAAACAAAACAAAACAGAACAAATAGGAAGTCGTAAGATTTGTGGGTATATCTGTGAATGAACCCAGGGTTCTGTGTTGTAGACATTTTTGTCAGAGATATTTCTAGAAGGAGGAAAAAGGTGCCCTCATGATATGGTGGGGAAGATGGCTCCAGTCAGGGAGAGGAGCTGCAAGTCTCTTGCCTGGCTAATCCTAAAATTAGTCAATCAGGGCAAATAGTGCTGAACCCCCACAACACCTCAATGAACCTGCACCTTGGATACAGCATCCCTTGTGAGTCCAGGGTACCAAATGTTGGCCTCTGAATGTTGCCATTTTCAATAAGCCTGGTTTTACAGACCAGAAAAAAATATTAAAGGAATTTCATTCTTTGCTTTTCTAGGAACTACTGTTGTCCCTAAGTACCCCAGGACATTGGGTCTGGGACCTCCTGTGGATATCCAAGTCAGTGGATTCTCAAGTCCCCTATATACAATGCTGGGGTCAAACCCAGGGCTTGGTGCATGCTGGGCATGAGCTTTCCCACCAAGCTATACCCCAATCCTTCCTGTATACTTTTTTTTGGTACCGGGGATTGAACCCAGAGGTGCTTAACCACTACGCCACATCCTCAGCCCTTTTTTTGTATTTTATTTAGAAACAGGATCTTGTTGAATTGCTTAGGGCCTTGCTAAATTGCTGAGGCTGGCTTTGAACTTGCGACTCTCCTGCCTCAGCCTCCCAAGCTGCTGGGATTACTGGTGTGTGCCAACACACCTGGCTTTTATTTTATTTTTTTCAGTGCTGGAGATCAAACCCAGGGCCCTGTGTTTACTAGGCAAGAGCTCTACCATTGAACTACATCCCCAGCCCTTAGATGATAGCTTTTGAAGGTGTCGGACGATACCGTCTACATGGCAGGACACCAATAATTGTATTTTTTTTCGCCGAATGCATATTGCCTCTTGGGGCTCCTCTTTCCCCCTGGGCCCTGGCTCTCACCTCTGAAGTAGACGGTCAGGCAGGGTTTGGGTAGAGGGGTTAGAGGTGGGTCGATCTTGGCTGACCCCACAAAAAGCCGCAGCATCTCGAACACCTCTTTCCTCCCCTCCTTTCTTCTGTAACACTACAGTTTTCTTCTTGGGGTTCCCTACTCCAGGGTTTCTCCCAGGGCTGTCTGGGGCAAGTGGAACTTAGCAACGAAGGATGTCACAGAGGTGGATAGTTCTTGGTTCTGGAGAGGAATCTCAGGAAATAAGGAGAGGGTAAAGTAACAGAGTACCTATCAAGTGAGTCGCTTAAGGTGACTGAGCCTACACAAACTAAGTGATCTGTCTGCTTTGACATTTCCTCTTTCCTTTCTATTTTGTCCTATTCTTGCTGTACTTTGTACTTGAAGATTAGGCATAAGAGAAATGTTTCAGCCGGGCGTGGTGGCACACGCCCATAATCCCTGCACTTTGGGAGGCTGAGACAGGAGAATCCCAAGTTCAAAGCCAGCCTCAGCAATAGCAAGGCACTAAGCCACTCAGTGAGACCCTGTCTCTAAATAAAATACAAAATAGGGCTGGGGTTGTGGCTGAGTTCAATTCCTGCTACCAAAAAAAAGAAAAAAGAAATGTTTCTCTATACAAACAAGTTGTCTGGGGTGAATCAGTGCCAAAGTTGTACCATTTAGATGAGAAAATAAAAGAAATGGAGGTCTGGGCATAGTGGCATACACCTGTAATCCCAACTGCCCAGGAGGCTGAGGCAGGAGGATTGCAAATTCAAGGCCAGCCTGGGCAATTTAGCAAGACTCTCAAAAAACAAAAGGCTGGGAATGCCTAGCACATGTGAGGCCCTGGGTTTCATCCCTAGGACTGGGACTCGGGGAAGTGAGGCCATTGGAAATAAGGTTTAGGAGAATCAAGGACTGTTTCTTTGAGGTCTCGGGGAGTTCTTCCTCATGGGCAAGCAAAACATTTAGGCCTTCTTTTTTCTAAAGGAAACTTAAGTTTGGATATGAGTTCTTCAATAAAGGGAAATAAGCATTTTTTTTTTTTTAACCAGAGATTGAACCCAGAGGCACTTAACCATTGAGACACACCCCAAACCCCTCCCTCTTTTTTTATATTTCATTTAGAGACAGGGCCTCACTAAATTGCTGAGGCTGGCAATCCTCCTGCCTCAGCCTCCTGAGCTGTTGGGATTACAGGTATATAACACTGCACCCAGCTAAGCCAACACAATTCTGCGGTAGCAGTCTTTATTGCTCTTTAGGTCTCTGCACGAGGATGGAGCTGTGTCATTTGCTCCTGTTGTCCCCATTAGGTAAGGCCTTTTTTTTGTGTTAGCTTTGAACATTGTATAAGTTACATCTGATCCAATGGTTAGGGTGAAGAATTAATGAATATTTTTAAAGTGTGCATTAGGCAATGAAGGAATCCATCAACGGTACAGTTATTATGCATTCTGAAAGATGCGTGGCATTAATAGACTGAAAGCTGAATGTTTGATCATAGTGCTTAATTATTTTCTAGTGCAGCAGATTTAAAAGGAAAAAGTACTTCCTGGTAGTTTTTCTTGAAATCTAAACACAATGCAATGCTTTTTGTTTTGTTAATGATTTTCCAAACTAAGCATAGTGCAAAAGATCCCACAGAGGAAAAGGCTGACATTATTTGGCTAAAACTAAAAATTCCTGTGCAGAAAATATATTTTGAAGCTAAAAGACAAATGCTAAAGTAGGGAAAACATTTACAACATACTTAATATCCAAAAGGATATTTGCTTTCATAGAATGAGCTCCTAAAATTTAATAAAATAAAAAGATGACTACCCCAAAGGAAAGCATGGGTAAAGGTCACTTCAGACGTAGGGTTTTCAAAGTTTCTCATGTTGTTGTAGGATGAGTCAGTGGGTCACTCCTTTTTTGTTTGGGTAAATCCATTATACGAATGTGCCACATTTTGTTATCCATTCATTTGTTGATGGGCTTTGGGATTATTGTCCTAGTTTGTTTATTATGAATAATGCCGCTCTGGACATTCTTTTTTTTTTAAATATTTTTTTAGCTGTAAATGGACATAATGTCTTTATTTTATTGCTTTGTATGTGGTGCTGAGGATCGAACCCAGGGCCTCACGCATGCGAGGCAAGCTCTCTACTGCTGAGCTACAATCCCAGCCCCACTCTCTGGACATTCTTTTTTTTTTTTTTTTTTTTGGTACTGGGGATTGAACTCAGGGGCTCTCGACCACTGAGCCACATCCCCAGCCCTATTTTGTGTTTTATGTAGAGACAGGGTCTCACTGAGTTGCTTAGCGCCCCGCCGTTGCTGAGGTTGGCTTTGAACTCGCGATTCTCCTGTCTCAGCCTCCCTAAGTGCTGGGATTACAGGCTTG
>PVHX01016948.1:0-41488 GCA_004024805.1 Geosciurus inauris | reverse complement strand
GGCTGAATCTGAGAAGGCTCGTGTTCTTTATTTTATTTATTGATTGATTTTATTAGTGCGTGACAGTTATATACAATAGGGGGGTTTATTTTCACATATTCATAAATGCATACAACAGTTTTCTTTTCGATCCCCAGTACTTCTCTTTCCCTCCCCTCCTCTTTCCTCCTGATCCCCTTCCTCTACTCTAGTGGTTTGAATTGGTTCATGATAGTCACATATAAAATTGGACTGAACTGTGGTACCTTCATACATGCACTTGACATAATTTGGTCAACCTCATTCCCAAATTCTCTCCCCTCCTCCCTCACCCTGGGTCCGCTGTTTCTACTCTGCTGATCTCCCTTCTATTTTCATGAGATCCTTTTTTAAATTCCTTTTTCCCTTAACCATCGACATATGAGAGAAGATACTGAACCCTTGACTTTCTGAGTCTGGCTTATTTCACTTAGCACAATATTCTCTATTTTTCACCTATTGACCACAAATGGCCATAATTCATTCTTTATTTCTGAGTAGAGCTCTATTGTGTATATATACCACATTTTCTTTATCCATTCATCTGTTGACAGGCATCTGGGCTGGTGCCATAACTTGGCTGTTGTGAATTGTGATGCCGTAAACATTGGTATGCATGTATCACTGTAGCATGCTGATTTTAATTCTTATGGATAAATATCAAGGAGTGGGGTAGCTGAGTCATATGGTGGTTCCTATCCTAGTCTTTTAAGGATTCTCCATACTGCTTTCCAAAGTGGTTGTATTAATTTGCAGTCCCACCAACAATGTGTAAGTATACCTTTTCCCCCTATCCTTGCCAGAAATTATTGTTATTTGTATTCTTGAAGATTGCCATTCTAATGGGTGAGATGAAATTTCAGTGTAATTTTGGTTTTCATGTGCCTGATTGCTACAGATGTTGGGCTATTTTTTCATATATTTGTTGGCCATTTGTATTTCTTCTTTTTGAGAAATTTCTCTTTGGATCTTTTACCCAATTATTGATTGGGTTGTGGGGGGTTGTTTATTTGTTTGTTGGTATTTTTTGAGTTCTTATATTTTCTTGTTAGTAGTCAGAAGAGTAACTGGAAAAGATTTTATTTCATTCTGTAGGCTCTCTCTTCAAGCTTTTAAAAAATTTTCTTTTGCTTACAGAGCTTTTTTTAAAATATTTTTTAGTTATACATGGACACAGTGATTTTATTTTTGTTGTACTTATTTTTATGTGGTGCTGAGTATCAAACCCAGTGCCTCACACATGGGAGGCAGGCACTGTGCCACTGAGCCACAACCTCAGCCCTTGCTTGCAGAACTTTTTTAATTTAATATGATCCCATTTACTGAACTGTAGGAGTCTTTCTAGCAAAGCTGATGCCTGTGCCAATGTGTTGGAGTGTTTTCCCTATGACTTTCACTGTTTCTGCTCTAATTCTCAGGTAGGGCTGGTGTTATTGGAGGAAAAGGTAGATGGTCCAGAGAGCTCTTTCTCTGTGCATGCACAGAGACTTATGCACAGAGACAATGGCCACAGGAAAAGGTGGCCATTGAAAAGCCAGGAACGAGAGGCTTCTCAGAAACCAACCCTGAAGGCGCTTTGATCTTGGACTACAAGCCTCTAGAATGTCAGAGGATGTTTTTGTTGTTTAAGTCACTCAGTCTATGATATTTTGTTATGGCAACTCAAGCAGATTAATACATAACAACACCAGTGAAAAAATAAATGCATAGGTCAATGCTACAGAATAGACAGCCCCAGAAATAGACCCACCAAAATACAGTCAAGTGATTATTAAAAAATGAGCAAGGTCAATTCAATCGAGAAAGAATTTTCAATTTACTTTGCTGGAACAGTTGTCATTGTATAAAAAAAAAAAAGAACCTAGACACTACTATATTGTACACAAAAATTGACTCCAAATAGACTATAGGCCTAAATGTAAAGTGCAAACCCACAAAACTTCATGAAGAAAGCAGGAGAAAATCCATAAAACCTTGGATTTGATGATGAGTTTAAATAGAACATCAATAACATGCTTCATGAAAAAGAAATTGATAAGTTGGGCTATATTAAAATTTAAAACTATTGTAGAAAACCATATTGACATGAAAAAAAAGTATAGACCAGGAGAAAATATATGTAAAACGTGTATCTGATAAAATACTTGTATGCAAGATATACAAAAAAGATCTTTTTTTTTAAACTGTACATTTTTAAAAAATATTTATCTTTTAGTTGTAGGTGGATACAATATCTTTATTTTATTTTTATGTGGTGCTGAGGATTGAACCCAGTGCCTAGCACGCTACCACTGCGCCATAACCCCAGCCTCCAAAAAAGATCTCTTAAAACTCAACAATAACAAATGACTCACTCTAAATGTGGGGTAAAGATCTAAGCAGAGACTTCATTAAAGAAGATATACAGATGGCAAGTAAACATATGAAAAGATGCTCAACATACATAATCAGGAAAATGCAGATTTAAACACCAATGAGATATCACCTCAGGCCTGTTGGAATGAATAAACAAAAAACCTGATAGTATAGCCACTGGTGAGGATGTGGGGCAACAGAAATCTCCTTCATTATTGGAGAAATGCAAAATGGTCCATTACATCCCTTTTGGAAACAATTTGGCAGCTTCTTATGAAACTATACTTTTACCACGTGATCCAGCAATCTCTCCCAGGTTTTACCTAAATAAGATGGAAACTTACGTCTACATAAAAACCTGCATGTGGCTGCTCATGACAGCTTTCTTTGTGGACAGAGGGAACATGTGACAAAAGAAGCTAAATATATTAAAAATATAGAAAACCTCAAAAAGAGATGATGGGCATAAATAACTTTGGATAACTTTGGATATTAGCAGAAATTAAGATTAAATGCAAAAGGAACTGAATCTAAATACAGGTATCTCGTCGATACCATATGGGCATGGGTTAAACAACGCCTCGTGGAATGGAACAATTAAATAAACAGATTGGGCCAACCCTGGGAGCCAGGTTTCTTACTGTTGGAGGGGGGAGGTTATGGGTGAGCAAGGGCAGGAAACTAAAATGATCTGTGTGGAAACGAACCAAAGTCAAGGACATTAGTATGAACACACAACTTAATACAGATAAGCATGTACATAAATATAGACATATTTATAGATTTGCAAAAACACAGGTTAGCCTACACACACATTTTTCCTTACTCGGTCACCTTAGAGGATCTAGAAGCAGACATCCAATGATAATTTCAGATATTGATCTAAATCCATTCTCTAATGAAAAGAACTAGGTGTCCTTGGAGAAATGGTTGATTCTAGGACTGTGCTAGGAAAGTGCACAAGACTATCCTGGAGTGCACAAGACTATCCTAGCACACTATAGTGTATCAGTTGCTTGTCCTGTGATAGCGTGACTGATTTGGGGGGCTGTGGCTCACTGCCACCGCCCAGCATTTTGACAGTACCATAACACATATTGCTTTCCCAGGAAAAGATCAAAATTCAAAGTATGGTTTCTACTGAATTCAAATGGATTTTGCACCAATTGTAAAAATAGAGAGACTGTAAATCAAATCAAAAGTCAGGGACCATCTTTATCTCACAGGGTATGTCACTCAGAGCCAGCTGAAAGAGCTCCCAAAGGCTACAGTTGGAACACCTGTGGCAAGAAATCAAATAACAGAATTGAATTAAAACCCAAAGTATAAAATAAATGTCCACAAGGCCATACTGATGTAAATAAATGATTGAATAATTTGAAATGGAGGGATTAGACAAGTCTCTAGTGCAGAAGAATTTAAAGCAATTTGTGTAGGTACTTTGACTTTAGGGAGGTAAAACATAGCTCTCCTCCCCTTGTTTAGTTGTACATAGTAACTTTTCTCCAAAGCATGCAATACAGAAGGGGAGGGGAAAGAGTAATGTTCCACTGGGGAAAGCTGGTAAACTTTATCTTGAGCAGGTGACACGGGTTATCATCCACAGGATAACTCATTCCTAGAATGAACACTTGACATAATGTGATAAGAATGGTAATTTTTGGTGTTCTCCAAAAAATACACTACCCCAGTGTACTCATGAGAAAATCATCAGCTAAATCACATTTGAGGATATTTTATAAAACATATGGCCAGTCAAAACTGTTAATGCCATCGAAAACAAGACTGTCACAACCAAGGAGATCCTAAGGAGACATGACAATTAAACATAATGGGGTGTCTGGGATGAGATCCTGGAATGAAAAAGAACAGTAGGCAGAAATGAGGAATATGAGTGAAGTGTGGATTTTAGTTAATGATAATATATAAGTATTGATACTCACTAATTATGACGAATGTGACATCAATGTAATATGTTAATAATAGGGAAATTGAGGGTGGGGTATACGAGAACACTCATCTTTACAATAATTCTGCAAACCTAAAACTGTTCTAAACTAAAAAGGTAATTTAAAAATAAATGGGGCAAGGGCTGTGAACACCCCAGCGGAGAAGCTGAAGTCAACATCAAATTTGAAATATTTGAAGTGGATGTAAAACTATTTCTACAATACAATCAAGTAGATTGTTGTGAGTGATGTTGCTGTCGGTAAAAGCATGCACTTGGTATTCTATAGGACAAATGCATTTCCATCTGCATATGTATCAGTTGTTCTTGACAGCTATGCAATCACAAATATAATCCCAGAGAGCCATCTACTCTGGGACTTTTAGGCACTGCAAAACGTGAGAATTTGAAATGTGAAGGAAAAGTGAGTGCCTGAAACAACTCACTACTGTCCAGAGCTCCATTTTTTCGTGTTGGAACCCAAATTGATCTCAGATGACTTCTCCACTATTAAGAAACTTGCTAAGAACAAGCAGAAGCTATCGCTTCAGAGACTGCTGGAAAGCTGACCAATGACCTAAATACTGTCCAGTATGTAGAACGTTCTGCACGAACACAGAAAGAACTGAAGAATGCAACATCAGCTGCTCTATAGCCTCCAGAGCTGAGGAAGAGCTGCAGGTGTGTCCTGCTATGACACCACTTCACAGCTCTTTCTACACAGCTGGTGTTTTTATCATACAAAAAGCAATGTTTAAGTCAAATTAAAGATTAAAAATGTTTTTTGCAAGAATGACAAAAAAGTTAATCAGACACATTTGTAAGGATCTGTCTAGTTAGACATATTTGTAAGGATCTATCTGTGGGTTCTCTATTTCATCGATTTTTAAAAAAAAATTTATAGGTTTATTTATTCATTCATTTTTTATGTGGTTCTAAGGATCAAACCCAGTGCCTCACACGTGCTAGGCAAGCGCTGTACCACTGAACCACAATCCCAGCCCTATTTCATTGATCTTTGTCCACCCTTCTGCCAGCAACACACTGTCTTGATTCCTACAATCAGGAATGATTCTTCTCATTTAGTTTTTTTTTTTTTTCAAGATTGTTTTGACTAGTATTAGGCCTATGCTTTTCCATAAAAATTTTAGAATAATCTTGTTTAAGTACAAAATCCCTGAGTTTTTGATAGTAATTGCATTAAAACTATATATGGATTTGTAGAAAATTAACATCTTTAATATACCAAATTTTTCAATCAATGAACACTGTATATACCTCCATTAATTGAAATATTTCTTTCGTCATTAATTTGTAATTGCATTACAGTTTCTGCACAGTTTTTGTTATAATTGTACTTTATCATTTTATTATCTTTGGAGCATTTGTAAATGCTTAAAATGCCAATACATTTTGATTTTTGGTTTTTAATGGTTTACTATCAGTAGACAGAAACACAATTGATTTTTGCATGTAGATCACATACCCAATGACATTACTGAATTCATTTATTATTTCTAGAAGTTTTATTTTTAAAAGTTCCTTGAAATATGTAGATAATTATGTCATCCGCACATATAGTTTTATTGCTTCATTCCAAATCTTTGTGTCTTTTATTAATTTTTTCTTACTTTATTGCAGTGTCAAAAAATGATAGCAAAATGTACAGTGACAGTGTTGAGAACAGACGTCCTTGCCTCTTACCAAATTTTAGAGGAAAACAACTAAAAAGCCTTTCACAATCAATATGATTTTAGCTGTAGAGTTTTTTTTTTTAATAAACAATAATATATTAGCAAGTAGGGAGAAAGCTGTTCATATAATCAGTCATATACACTAGTGAAACCTCAGCTCTTGGTTCTTTTAGGTGCTTCCATCATTTTGCATAGACACTACACTGAAGGTAGATGTGACAGAATACCAGAGGTTGTGTCTATTACCTTTATGGTTAGCATCAAGGAAAAAAAGTAATCTTCCCCAACATTTCTCAGATAAGAATATAAGTTAAAGTCTCAATTATCATTTGTAAATGTACAGCCTGTGTACCTTCCTAGATTTTGTTTATTATAGTAAAGTATAATAATGTATTCTTCACTTATGTTAAAGCCCTTGAAGATATTGCATAATCTATAATCAACATCAGAACTATCTATTCCAAAAAAGTTTTCCCCATCCCCCATTAAGCAATAACTGCTTTTCATTAAACCCTTGATAACCTCTATTCTACTTTGTGTTTGTGAATTTGCCAACTATAGGTATAAGTTGAATCATATAATATTTGTTCTTTTATGTCTGGAATACCTCATTTTGCATAATGTCCTCAAAGCTACCCATGTAGCATATGTCAAAGTTTCATTCATTTTTAATGACTGTATATTAGTACACATTTTGTTTATTTATTCATTTGCTGATGGACATTTGGATTGTCCATCTGGTGATTATAAATGATGCTGCCATGAACAGTGTCATAAATATCTGTTCAAGTCCCCATTATTTTGGATATATATGTAGGAGTAGAATTTCAAAGTCACATGGTAGTTACATGGTTCAGTTTTAGAAGAATTGCCAAATTTTTCCCACAGAGGACACACCGATTTACATACCCAGCAGAAATGCACAAGGATTCCAATTCCTCATATCCTAATACTTGTCTTCTCCTTTAAGAAAAATTGCAGCCACTTTAGTGGGTATGAAGGGGTATCATACTGTGGTTTTAATTGGCAAGGATTTCCCTAATGATATTGATTTCCCAAATGACAATATTGAGCGTCTTCTCATGTTGTTAATGGCCACTTATGTATCTTCTTTGGAGAAATGTCTATCAAATATTTTGCCCACTTTTTGAATTAGATTGCTTATTGCTTGTTGCTTCATTGTAGGAGTTCTTTATATATTCTGGATATTAATCTTTTATCAGATAGAGGATTTGGAAATACTTTTCTCCTTTGATAAGCTGTCTTTTCACTTTTTTGTATCACATGATACGTTGTCATTTGATGAATAAAAGTGCTTAATTTTAATAAAGTCCTATTTATCTATTTTTTCTTTTGTCTGCACTTTTGATGCCCACATCTAGAAAATCATTACCAAATCCAGTATTGTGAAGATCTATCTTTTAAGATAGATAATGCTATCTTTTAAGTTTAGCTCCAATATTTTGGTCTTTGATCCAGTTTAATTTTTGAGTATGATAAAAGGCAAGAGTCTAATTTTATTCTTTTGCATGTGGATATGTAACTTCTACAGCACTATTGACTGAAAATCTTATTCTTTCTCCATTGAATGGTATTGGCATCCTTATCAAAAATTCATTGTTTGTGTATGTGGGGGTTTATTTCTGAACTCCCTATTCTATTCACTGGGCTATATGTATATCCTTGTGCCAAGACTTTTTAAAAACTACTGAAATTATTTCAGTGATTTTATTCTTTCTCAAATTGTTTTGGATATTCAGAGCTTCTTGAAATTCCATATGAATGAGGACCAATTTTTAAATTTCTGCAAAAGAGGATATTGGGATTCTTATATGGATTGCACTGAATCTGTTGATCTCTGTGGGTAATAACACTTAACAGTATTAAGTTTTTCTTTCCATTAACATGGGACATCTTTTCACTTATTGTGATCTTTACTGTCTTTTAGCAATGCTTTGCAGTTTTCATATGCAAGACTTTCATCTCCTTGGTTAGGTTAATTACTACATGTCTAATTCTTCTAGATAGCATTGTAAATGGAATAGCTGCCTTAATTTCCATTTTGAATTATTCATTACTGGTGTACAGAAACATAGTTGATGTTTGTGTGTTCATCTTGTATCCTTAAACTCTTCTGAACTCATTTATTAGATCTAATAGCTGTCTTTTTGATTCTTTGAGATTTTATACTTATAGGATTATGTCATCTGTGAACAGAGTTTTAAAATTTCTTTCTTTCCTCATTGGATGCCTTTTACTTCTTTTTCTTGTCTAATAGATCTAATTAGAACTTTTAATGCCGTATTGAATAGGAACAGTGAAAACTGGCATCCTTGTTTCTGATCCTAGAGGAAAAGCTTCCAGTCTTCCACCATTGAGTATGATGTCATCAGTGGGTTTTTAATAAACATCCTTTATCAGGCTGAGTAAATTTTCTCCATCCCTAGTTTGTTATTTTTTTATCACAAAAGTGTATTGAATTTCGTCACATTCCTTTTCTACATCAATTGAGAGGATCACATGGCTTCCTTTCTTCATTCTATTGTTGGCTGTATCATTTTGACTGGTTTTCTTTTGTGAAAAGCCTTATAATCCTGGGATAATGCCCATTTGGCCATGGTGAATAATACTTTTAACACGTATTTGGATTTAATTTGCTGACATTTGGTTAAGCTTTTTAGCATCTATATTCATAAGTGATATTTGCCTTTAATTTTCTTATGAAATATTAACCTGACTGGTATTAGGGTAATGCTGGCCTTATAATATGACTTAGAAGTTTGTTGAGCCTAATGGATTTGTAGGTTCATATCTTTCATCAAATTTGGGAAGTTTTCAGTCTTTTTTTTTCCAAATATTTTTCTGCCCCTTTCCCTTTCTCTTCTCTTTCTGGACTCCCATGATATAAATTTTGATCTGCTAGATGGTGTCTTATGAGTTCCTCAGGGCTTTGCTTACTTTCCTTCAATCTTTCTTTCTCTTGATTTTCCTAATTTCAATAATTCCAACTGTTCTATCTTCAAATTCTCTGATTCTTTCTTTTGCTTGTTCAAATCTGCCTTTAAACTCCTCTAGCAAAGGAGTCTTTTTAGCTCCAGAATTTCTTTTTTGGTTCTCTTCTTCATTGGTATTTTCATTTGTTCATACATCACTTCCCTGATAGCTCTTTGAAAATCTTTAAGACAGCTTTTAAAAAGTTTTTGTTTAGTAGATCCACTGTCTGGGCTTCATCAATTCCTCAGTGCTAGTTACTGTAAATTTATTTTGTTCTTTTGAATAGGCCACACTTTCCTATTTATCTGCATCTATTATGATATTTTTGTTGAAAACTAGACATTTAAGTCTTACAATGTAGTAACTCTGAAAATCAGATTCTCCACCTTCTCCAGGATTTTCTAGTTTTTCAAAATCATTGCACAGCATCTCTGTGCCAGAGATCAGCCTGAAGTGAAAGCTTGAGGTCTTTTCAGGTCTTTTCTTAGTCTTAATTTCCTCCTAGGTATGAGGATTGGCTTTCTACGCTTCTTCATATATTGCATTTGCTTTTTAAAAATATTTTTTAGTTGTTGGTGGACCTTTGTTTTATTTATTTATATGTGGTGTTGAGAATCAAACCCAGTGCCTCACACATGCTAGGAAAGTGCTCTACCACTGAGCTACAACCCCAGCCCTGCATTTTCTTTTGAATATATTAATCCTTAAATGTCTGGTTCCCAAAATGGTAAAGGGGGAACAAAAAGAAGGGAAAAAAAAGTACTACTTCTTTAAATCTTGGATGCTGCTTCAGCCAGTGCAGTTGAAACCATAGCAGACAGATTCTATGCCTGTACCTCAGTAAACATACGCTCCAACCAGCAATTACAGTGCAGAAATTCAACAGTTGAAGAATGAGGTCTATATTTCTCACCCTGTCCCCAGCAAGCTGCACTAGAAATGAAGGCATGGCTGCTAGCCATGGGGCTGGTTGGTGGAGAGGTAGGTAGCTGTTAGCACATTAAAGACTTGAATTTTCTGAAATTAACTAGCCAAGCTTTCCCCTTCAAATGGATTCCAGAGTTAGTCTACATAGTTTCTCCCAGTACACTTGTTGTTTAGATGGAGAGACAGATTCTTGGCATTTCCTACTCTGCCATTGTTCCCAACGTCATACTTAGCTGTTAAGTTCTTTTTTTATATATTTATAGATGCTTTTAATGAGGTTAATGAAGTTCCACTCTATTCCCATTGTACTGATTATAAATAGGCAATGAATTTTATTAAATACTTTTTCCTGTAGTCATTGAAATAATATGAGTTTTTCTTCCGTAACTTTTTGGTGTGGTGGATTACACTGATTTTCTAGTATCGAATTAAGTTATAACACCTGAAATATAGCCCACATGGTCGTGTCTCTTATGCGTTGATGAATTCAGTTTGGTAGTATTTTATTGAATATGTTTGGGTCTAAGTTAATAAAAGATAATGGTATACTTTTTTGTAATTTTGACTGACTTGGCATCAATACTGGTTTTATATAATAAGTTGGGAAGTGTTCCCTTGTTTTGTTTTCTGAGCTGAATTATGTAAAATGGAGTTAGTTCATTAAATCTTTGATAAAATTCTCCAGTTAAACTATAGAAGTCTAGATATTTCCTTTGGGGAATAATTTTCATTACAAATTCAACGTTCTTAATATCTACAAGCCTATTTAGTTATTTAATTTTGGCTGTGTTATACTTTATAGTTTCAGGGAATTAGTGTATTTCTTCTAAGTTGAATATCTATAACATTGTTGTAATATTCCCTGTTGTTCTTGTGGTATCTGGAGAATCTGTTTTTGTAGTCTCCATTTTGTTCTTGACATTGGTGATTTGCATCTTATCTCTTTTTATGGTTTGGATATTAGGTGTCCCCCAAGAGCTCATGTGTGGGACAATGTGAGAAAGCATAGAGGTGAAATGATTGGGCTATGAAAGCCTTAACCCAATCAGTGTAGTAATCTCCTGGTAGGGATTAACTGAGTGGTAACTGCAGGTGGGTAGGGTATGGCTGAAGGAAGTGGGTCATTGGGGTATATATTCTATATCTGGTGAATGGAGTCTCTCTCTGCTTTCTGATCCCCATGGGAGCTGCTTCCCTCTGCCATTCTTCCTCCATGATGTCCCGCCTCACCTCTAGCCCTAAGGAATGGAGCCACCTGTGTATGGACTGAACCCTCTGCAACTGTGAGCTCTCAAATAAACTTTCCCTTTTCTAAAATTGTTCTTGTCAGGCCTTTTAGTAACAGCAGTGAAAAAGCTGACCAAAACATCTCTTATTATTAATTTTGTCTTTTTTAAAAAACATATTTTTAGTTGTAGATGGACACAATATCCTCATTTTATTTATCTTTATGTGGTGCTGAGGATCGAACCCAGTGCCTCACGCATGCGAGGCATGCGCTCTACCACTGCACTACAATCCCAGCCCCTAATTTTGTCTTTTAAGTGCTTTATTTTGTTGGTTTCTAAAAAGAACTGGTCCTTTGTTTTCTGTAGTCTTCTTGTTTTTAAATTCTATTTGTTTCTGCTTGTATTTCTATTATTTCATTCTCTTGCTTTACATTTTCTTTGCTAATTTATTATTTATTTGAAGTTCTTTCTGTTTTCTAATGCAATTTAGTATAATAAATATCCCTTTTGGCCTTGCCTTAGTTGAATCTCACATACTTTGAAATTTTGTAGTTTTTTTTTCATTCAGATTTGAGTGTTTAAATTTTGAGATTTCCTCTTTGTCCCAGTTATTTTACAAAAACAAGTAGAAGTGGCTGAATTAATATTAGATAAATTAGACTGGAGAGCTAAAGAATTACTTATGACAAAGACAGACATCATGATAAATTCGACCAGTTCACCTAGATGACATGGTGATCCTAAATGTTCATGTGTTAAATAACAGCTTTAAAACTCAAGAAGTAGAAATTGGGAGAACCAAACAGAGAAACAGGCAAATCCACAAATCTAGTCAAATACACATATCACATCATAAAACCATTAGATAATAAATCAGCAGGTGTATAAAGGATATAATCAACATTAACAAGCAATTATATCTAATTGATATTCATAAAACACTCCACACAACAAAAGCATAATGCACATTTCATGCGTTCATAAAATTTCACCAAGATAGACAATATCTTGGGTCATGAAGCAAGCCTTTAATTTAGAAAGAGTCAAGTCATTTAGAATGTGTTCTCACATCATAAAGGAATCAAACTAGGAACGATAATAGGAAAACAACAGGAACATTTTCAAACATTTGAAACTCTTATTAACATCATACATCTTGTGCTGGGGTGGTACACTGCTACAGCTGATGAGCTGATGTTCCTGCATTAATATTGACTGGTCAGTAGTTTAAATCAGGGTCCACTCTGTTTTGTACAGTTCTGTGGTTTTCCATTACAGTGACTACACAGCCCCATGCAGAATATTATACAGAATAATATACTGTCCATAATTTACTGCCCCCAAATGCTCTGTGTGCCACCTACTCATTTCTCCCTCTCTCCTCTGAAACCTCCAGCAACCACTGATCTTTTTGCTGTTTTTATAGCTTCTCCTTTTCCAGAACATCAGAGGGTTGGAATCATATAACATGTTGCCTTTCCAGACTGGCTTCTTTCGCTTAGCAATGTGCATCTCCTGTTCCTACTTGTCTTTTTGTAGATGGATCACTCATTACTTTTAATCACTGAATCACTTGAATTTTTAATCACTTGAATTTATCACCATTTATTTATCCATTTTCCTATTGAGGAACATCCTGATGAATTCGAACGTTTGGAAATTTTCAATAAAGCTGATCTAAACATTTCTGTGCCAGCATTTGTGTAGATCTGTGTTCATTGCATTAACATCCAGGAGTGTAGTTGTTGGTTCATATGGTAAGATTTGGTATGCTTTTGTAAGAAACTGGCAAACTGGTTTCTGCAGCGGTTATATAGTTTTATGTTCTCACTGTCAATGAATGAGAGTTCCCGTAGGTTCGCGTCCTTGCTGGCACCTGTGTGGACAGTTTTCTGGATCTTGGCTATTCTAATACATGCGTCGTGGTATCTTAGTGTTTTGATGTGCAGTTTCTTAATTACCAAGATGCTGTAAAACATCATATTCTACTTTTATTCACCATCTCATCTGTATCTTCCTTAGTAAGGTGTCTATTGAAACCTGCTGCTCCATTTTCAACTGGGCTGCTTGTTTTCTTATTATTGAGTAATAAGAGTACCTTGTATAGTTTGGATACATACAAGTCATTTATCAGATTTGTATTTTTAAAATATTTTCTCCAAGTCATATAATTGTTTAGCTGTGATTTTTGCAGCAGTTGTTAATATTAATGTATTTTGTAACTCTATTGTTTAGTACATAAACATTTGGAATTGCTATACCTTCTTGGGGGATTGATCTTATTTATCATGGTATAATGTCCCTCTTTGTCCTTAGTTATGTTTTTTGGATCTCAAGACTAATCTATCTAAACCAGTGTTGCTTTTTAAAATTAGCATTTCCATAGTATGTCTTTTCCCATCTTTTTTCATTTTTAGTCTGTGTATGTCATTGTGTTTGAAGTGTCTTGTAGATTCCATAAAGTTAAAGTGTGTTCTTTTTTTTCTTTCAGTACTGGGGATTGAACCCAGGAGTGCTCTACCACTGAGCTGCATCCCAGCCCTATTTTTTATTTTGATATAGGGTCTCAGTAAGTTGCCCTGTTGGCCTCAAACTTGTTATCCTCCTGCCTCAACCTCTCAAGTAGCTGGCATTACAGGTACACACCTCCACATCTGGCTTAAGATGTATTTTCTAATCCGCTTAACCAATATCTGTCTTTTAATTGGTACATTTATACAATTTACATATGAAATACTTATCAATATATTGAAATTTAAGGATGTCATTTTCTTTTTCTTTTTTTTTCCCTCTAATTTGTATTCTTCTGTTCCTTTTACTTCCCTTCCTACAGATTGCTTGATCCCTTGGCTTTCCATCTATACACTGAGACAGTAACAGGATCACTCGTGTCTCATCTATACATTGAGGCAATAGAAGTGTAACGTGGAGCAGGACTGTCTGCTGAGTTCTCTGTCCCGTGAATTCTGAGAATGACATCTACAGACCAGCAGAGGGTAAAGATTTATTTAAAGCAGAGAAGGACTCCCACAGCACAGGACAGAGTCCCAAAGGAAGGTCCTGCTGGCTGTTCCTTGCCTGGGGGTTTTTAAAGGCACATCTAGTGCCCCCCACATAGGGAACTATGTTAATGAGAGATGCCAGCCTGGGATAATCAAGCCCTTTAAGCTCTGAATTGACTAAGCCAAGCAAAAGTGCATAATTTCAATCCCTGATTTACATAATTAAGAGGACAGTGGTCCAACCTTGTGGTTTGACACAACTGTTCAAATAGGGGTGGTGGGAGAGGTAGCTGAGGAAGAGCCGTTGTGGTTGAAGCTGTGAGGAGCAGTCAAGGTGTTCTAGTTAAGAAGGACCATTGTGGAGGAAGCCATCAGGGGAGCAGGTAACTGGATGTTCTGCAGACCCCACGTCTCTTTCCAGGATGGCGTGATGTTCTGCTCCCCTGCTAGCCTTCTCCGAGGCCCTTATCCCATCTGCCCTTGGAAGATCTACCCTCCCACCTCGTTCCTTCAGAAGGATCACTAATTTCTTACCTGCACATTGAGTTGAGAGTGGTATAACTCAGATGATTGTCATATCATAGGGATCACCATCTACACAAGGAGGTGGCTGCAGGATCACTAATCTCTGTATATTTGATAGTAGCACTGGATACTGAACCTATATTTTAGGATGAGAGCCTCTCTTTGCTCATCATCCGTGCATGAGGATTCAACTGCTAGATCTTGTTGCTTCCAGTGATTTTCTGTTGCCCAGATCACATAACCGTCTTGAAGCAATTTTATAAACAGGAGCAACATTTCCCACAGAAAGACAGTGAGTGGCCTTTGTTTAAAAATCTGTGATGTTAGTCCTAATGGCCCAAACTCTTAGCTCAAGTCCACCTACATGATACAGTACATTCATCTTGCACTAGAGCACTCCTGTCAAAAATTGATCAAAGACCTATGAATCAGTCAATGGAGCCACGTGTCAGAGGTTCGCGTAGTATCCCAGGTGGGTGGCAAATTCTTGTTCTGGGAGAGGAGATAATTGCAGAAACCCCATGACAGCCCCAGAAGCCCACAGGGCAGGTGCTGCAGGTTTGGGATGTGAAGGCATTGGTCTGAGTCCTGCTGTGTGCACTTAGGCACATTACCTACTTCTGTGAGCCCCTTTTTGGAGCTCACCTGCTCAGGGGGTCTAGGGGACAAATATGATTTTATTCTGTGTGGGCGTATCTGGGGACCCCACCCTCCAGCTTCCAGATAACCTCCTGGGGAAACCCTTCCTGACTGCCCCAGCCTGACAGGCTGGAGCCTCTGCTGGTCCCAAGAGATCCTTACATGTCCTGGTGCCTGGCTCTGTCTCTTTGTAGATCTAAAGCCTCCTAGACCAGGCTGGGGGCTCCATAAAGGCCATGCCCCAGAGGCTGGTTTCCCCATCGTAGAAGAGGCTGAACTTACTAGGACCTGGACTGCCTTCTATGGAGCCCAGGTAGCCAAGCTATGATGGCGGCTGTGTGGGGGCTGAACACCAAGGTCATCAGCTCCCTCTTCCGGTTGACACCTCTTTTGAACCAGAGAGATGTGCCAGCCAAACTTTAACCTGTCCCCTTCTGGCCATGTGACACTCGCTGGCCTCAATCATTTCTCCTTGCAAAATGGGGTTATAATGACATGAGAGAATGAACCGTAAGTGGTTCATTTGGGCTTAATTGCCATCCGCCATCATCCTGGTTGTCACCAAGCCTCTGCCCAGGACTGGCCTGTGCAGGTGTGGGAGGTGCCTGGCCTCCTCTGCCCTCCAGAGGTTCAGGGGGCAGCAGCCCCAAGCCCGCCAGCTAATGAGGCGCTGACAAACTGTCTCTGCTTTCGCCCTGCTCTTCTCAGGCTCTCAAAGTGGCAAGTGTTTACATGCTTAGAACAAGTGTCCCGGGCCCTGTACTTTGTCAGGGCACCTGGGAGCGACTGGCTGGGGGAAGTACAGGGAGCGAGCCACTCCAGGGCAGGATGAGGTCAGCCCTGCTCTCTGGAGACCAGTGTCCCGGGTGTCAAGATATCAGGCTGCAGGTGCGCCCTTGAGGAGGGGCAGAGTGGGACAGTATGGGTGGGACAGTCCCCAGCTCCAGGGTTGGCTCTGAAGCCATGGCTGTGACGCCCTTGGCCGCAGGGTCCTTGGTTCCCCACATCTTCATCCCGCAGATGTCACGTGGGACTTTACTCTAGATGAGGGGAGGCCAGGCCTGTCATATCGGGGTTCCCCATTTTCATCCATTTTACACACAGTAATAAATTAATAAATAGAGAGAGCCGGGCGCGGTGGCGCACGCCTGGAATCCCAGCGGCTAGGGAGGCTGAGACAGGAGGATCCTGAGTTCAAAGCCAGCCTCAGCAAAAAAAGTGAGGCACTCAGCAGCTCAGTGAGACCCTGTCTCTACATAAAACACAAAATAGGGCTGGGGGTGTGGCTCAGTGGTCAGTGCCCCCTGAGTTCAATCCCTGGTACCAAAAAAAAAAAAAGGAGTGAGGCGCAGGCTGTGATCCCTAGGTCCCGGCCCCCTGTGGAGGTCCTTAATGCATGTTAGTTCATTCAATCAGCACACAAAGCCACGAGGAGAAAGCACATAACATCCTCATTTCAGATGAGGTCCCGTCTGGGTCCCCACAGCTGCCACCTTGGAGCCCCGGGAGGCCTGGCTTCCATCGCTCTGTCCGCAGCAGACCTGGAGATTCCTAGACGGCAGGGCTCAGCGAGGTCGCCTCCTCCTCATGGCCAGGGAGGACAGGAGGCAGCAGCTGGGCCAGGTTGAACCCTTCTTGGACTCCCGAGAAGGACCCTCCCTGAGCACAGGGGGCCCTGATGGCTGCAGGTCCCAGGATCTCCCACAGCACAACAGGGACAGGGACAGGCCCACCACAGTGCAGGGGCCACTCCTTGAAGCCCCATGGGTCTCTGTCCAGCTTTTCTCAAAACTTGCATGTCCTTTAGGACAGAGGTCCTCTTACCCTGTGATGGCATCTTCTCAGGGTCCACAGGGTGACCCTACTTGGAGAGGAAAGTCCAGAATCTTGGTGCCATAATGACAATTCCCTCACAGGTATGCAAACTGGGGAGGGGCCGTGGTTGAGAAAGCATGTGCTGGCCTCCCTGGACTGCCTCTCTGCACCAGCCCTGGGCTCTCACCCTGGGGAACAGCAAGTCCCAGACTCCCCCCAGCCCCTCTGTATCTCTGTGTCTTGGTTTTCTCATCTGTAAATGGAGACACCACTTCTGTAAAGCCACCATGATGGCACTAGGTGCCCCATGGATACAAGATCCTGTTAGCTAAGGTGGAACTGATTTCAGAGAGGGCCAGTATGGGCACAAAGTCACACAGCCTGTAAACATGGACCAAGAGCTTCCCTTGGCTCTGTGTTCAAAAGTGCTTTAAAATAGTACATTATTTAATCCTTGCTATGGACTTGCTTGTATCTTCCCCATATTCCTTTCCCTGATGTGATTGTATTGGAAGGTAAGGTCTTTGGAGGGCGACTAGGTTTAGAAGAGTGAGGGTGAGGCCCCAGGATGGAATTAGTGCCCTTATAAGAGGAAAAGACACCAGTGTGCCCTGTCTCCACCCTGTGGGGACACAGTAAGAAGGCTGCCATCTGCAAGCCAGGAGCGGAGCCCCCACCACCAGGAACCCAATCTGCTGGGACTTTGGCCTTGTACTTCCAGCCTCCAGAACTGTGAGAAATAGATGTCTGTTTAAGCCACACAGTCTGTGGTACTGTGTCATGGCAGCTTCGAGCGACTAACACAGTCCTTATAACAACTCTTTGAGGTCAGCTCTATACGCAATCCTATTTACAGATGGAAAACTGAGTCCTGAGAGAGATGCAGCCATTTGTCCCTGCACAGAGCTTGACAGGGTGGAAGCCTGTCCCCCGTGGCCCTTCAGGTTTCTGTGCAGCCCGCGATGGCAGAACAGAGCTGCAGAACCCCAAAGGAAGCTGGTGCCTCACAGCAGGTGAGTGAGTTAGAAACAGACAATAATGTTTGTAAAATGAACCAAGACGGAACACTGAAATGCAAATGATGAAGTGTCAATCATGTGTGTTTACCAAGGGGATGGGTATCAGGGATAGAGGAAGGGGGTGGGGGCAGGTGATGTGGTGTCCAGGTGAGCTGCAGAGGGGGCGCACCACACGCCACATGTGGCCAGTTAATGGTGAGTGGCACTGACATCCTGGTCTCTGCTGGCTCCTCATATCCTCTCTGGGCTACAGACTCAGGAACCAGAAAGGGCCCCAGGTCCCACAGGCAAGGGCTGAAGGTGCCTGGGCTCTAGGTGTGAGGAGGCCCTTCTCTCCTATCTGGAGGCCCCTGTTCTGGGAGAAAATTGTCTGCTGAGCCTCTCCGAGAGGACTTTCCAGAGCTGGACGTGGCCTTGGCCCTATCCCCCAGGAGTCTGGCGTTCCAGGGACCCTCACCCAGTGCAGCCCCACCACTGCTCCTGTGACCTCCCTGGCCTGCATTTGAACATCTGCACCCAGGCCTGTTGCCACTGCCTCCATCCTGGTTCCTCTGATTTCCTCACCACGCCACCAAACTGCTGGCCTGCTGCCTGAGGCACAATACCAGCAAAGCCACCAGAGTCTTCCCTGTGTGGCTCTGCCCTCTCTGAGTCTGCAGGCCCCATCTATAGAGCAGCCTGAAACACAATGGTCTCTTATTCAGGTGGCTCTGGGAAGGGGTGAGATCCCAGCTGAGGTGCTGTGTGGCCCTAGACAAGTTGGTTAGCCTCTCTGAACCTCAGTATCCTCCTCTGTAAAACGAGAGTAATAAAAATTCCTCTCTCAAAGGGTTGCTCCGGGGATTCTGTGAACTGCTATGTAAACTGCACACGGGCTGAACGCATGGCAGATGCTACGGAAATCTTTGCTATTGTTAGAGTGACTGTTATCTGACCGTACCTGCTGGGGGGCTGTGATTAGCTCCAGGAGTGAAACCCACCTGGACCCACCTTCCCTGCCCGCATGCTGTGCGCCCCAGCCCCTGCCTGCATTTCTCACCCGGCTGGGGATCCAGGTGCCCAGGGCTGCCTGTCCAAGTGAGTAGAAGGACCACTGTGACTTGTCTCACTGCTAACACATGAATCTCGCCTTCAGATCCATCTCTTCCTGGGTGGTAAGTGCACAGTTTTCCAACCCAGACACCAGACAGGCTTGACCCACATCATCTAGAGCATTCCAAGGCGGCAGTGGCCCTCTGGACTCTGGGCTCAAACAGACCTGCTTCTGACTCCGCTCTGCAGTGACCAGTGGGTGAGTTCAGCCAGCCCCTCCCCCAGGACACCTCACTGCCCATGAACTGCTTGTCTCAGGGCAGTGTGACATCAGGATGTCACACCAAGCCTGCGGGAGAGTCACCAACAGATGGGCTGGTGCAGTTTCGAGCTCTCCCCTGCTGCTGTCCCCTCCCTCCCACGTGCCCCTCCCCTCCCCCACCCTTGTCCCTTCCGCCCGTGGCAGTTGTGTTTAAGTGAGTAATTTGGCCCCCGTTTAAGGAGAGGAAGCCATAATAGCAGCTGTAATTGTCCAAATTACTGCTGCTCCTTGGAGTTTGACATCTGCCTAATAACGGCAGATGGAAACCTGACCTGTGGCCGAGGCAGGGTGGGCGGTGACAGCTGCTGGGAACGTCCCCAAAGCACTCTGAGCCTGTGCTGGCCAGTACAGGGCCACATCTGTCTGTCCGTCCGTGGGATCCTCCCTGTCCCCACACACAGAAAGCAGAGCGCAGAGTGGCAGCCACTCTCCTACCTGCAGCTGCCGGGGTGGCCGGGCTCAGAGGGAGAGGAATTTGGTGTTTGAGGGATTTTGAACCAAGTATTGTGTTATTAATCCAAAATGTAAAGTCAACAAAACAGTCCCTCTTCAGTTCTGTGGTTGTTACTGATGGTCAGAGTCCTCTGCCCTATCCCACATCCCGGTGAGGCCTGCCTGCTCTGCGGGCGTCTAGGCGAGAGATGCTCGCTGTACCCGACCTAGGTGAGAGGTGCCCACTGTACCCCACCTAGGTGAGAGGTGCCCGCCGTACCCCACCTAGGTGAGAGGTGCCCACTGTACCCCACCTAGGTGAGAGGTGCCCGCCGTACCCCACCTAGGTAGAGACACCCACTGTACCCCACCTATGTGAGAGACGCTTGCTACACTCCACCTAGGTAGAGACACCTGCTCCACCCCACCTAGCTGAGACGCCCCCTGCACCCCACCTAGGTAGAGACGCCTGCTGTACTCCAACTAGGTGAGAGGCACCTGTTGTCCCTGGCGTCCAGGAGAAGAGCGAAGGGCTGTCCTGTCTTTGAGGCTACTTGGCCAAGCCCTCCCTGTGGGGCATGGAAGCGCCCAATGTGCTGACCCTCCCTGTCAAAGCTGTTAGGTCAGCGGGCCCAGGAGCCCCAGGTCATGGGGTTTCATGGACCTATAACTTCTAAAAGTTAGGGAGACTATGTCCAGGGCTGCCCACCCAGCAGCCCTAACACGAACCTTCTGCCACTTATTATCACCAAAGACCAGAGGTTTCAGCATTGAGGACTTCCCAAGAAAGGACCATGAGGATGGCTTCAGTTCCTGCTGGCTGTGAGCCCACCTCCCCGCTGCTTAAGGACAGAGGGAACAGATGTTCCCCTGGGGCTGGGAAGCCAGAGGCGGCTGCAGGGGCCACAGGTTCCAGCAGCAGCCCTGGGAGGGTCTCACTCCCCACCTCGCAGCAAAAGCCAGGCTCGGGCAGGAGGTGTGACTTTGGGAACCAGGAAAGGAGAAGACAGCAGAGTTTAGTGGCTTCGGTCTCTAGAGGAGAGTCCCCCAGTTCTGCAGTTGCCTGGGAGCCCTGCTGTCCCCATTCCCTTGGAGATGCAGGGGGCTGAAGTCCCAGGCTCTGCAGGGTCCCTGGAGGCGGTGGGGTCCTAACACTGATTCTGACTCCGTGGGATGGGGCTGGCATCAAGCTTGGGTTGGTACCAAAAAACAGAACACGCTGCTTCTTCCATTCCTGGGTGGCTTCTAACCAAGACCTCTCCACCTGCTCTTCTAGACAACTCTAAGCTCCCCAATGACTGTCACCTGGCACCGGGTGAGTGGGCGGGGCGGGCAAGCCAGTGCTATTGATCAAGCGCTGGATCACTTCCTACTGCTCTCCCTGAGGGGCTGCTTCCTTTGCTTATTTAGAAGGCATCTGGCATCTCTTGGTTGGGGTCGGTGTGGGGCTGGCGTCGGGGTTTGTAGATTCCAAGACTCAGAGCAGGATGTACTTGGGCAGGAACCCCACACTCAGCCCCCTTGCCATCCTGAGCAGGTTTGTCCCTGTCTCTGGCCTCAGTTACTCTACAAAACAGGAGTCACAGTACTGGTGTTGCAGGGTGTCTTGAGGCCATGTGGAGTCCCCTGGGGCCTTGGGCTCTCCCTCTAGGAACCAGGCCTGAGGACTCTCTGTGGGTCGCTGTCCCCTGCCTCTGGGTTGGAGGCACTTGATCCTTAGGTGCAGGGGCTGGGGGATTTTCAGAGCTGTGGAGTGGTGGCTGAGGGACCCAGTTTGGTAGGAGGGCTGAGCAGTCCTGGGTGCCAGCTAGAGAGGGAGCCAGACTTGTAAAGAGAAAGGCAAAGTCTCCTGACCCTGGTCACGTAGAGGACTGGGGCCTGGATTAGTGGGATTCCTTGACCCCAAGGGCCTGCCAATCCCTCCCTCCTGCCTGGCCTCCTTGTTCCCCTGAGCCTCTATTTCTCACATGCAAGGTGGAGACTCAGCGCAGACCTAGGAGAGAACGGGGAGGGACAAAGGGGAGGACAGTGACGTGTTAGTGAGCACACACTAAGTGCCAGTCCTGGGTAAGGGGCCTCGCTGTCCCCCACAGGAGCAGGACAAGGCCTCTGAGCCTCCACAGAGGGGGGACAGGTGCCCTGAGGACAGCCTGAAGTTGTGACAACTGAGTGTTCCTCACACCTCAGCTCAGAGACACCCTGAGAGGTGGGGACTAGCCTAAGGCCACACAGCGGGGACGCTGGGCCAGCCCCTCACTTGCCAAGTGCCTGGCAGAGAGAAGGCTCAGACACACGGCCAAGGCACCTAAGGTGTCAGCTGCTGCCTTCAGAATTTCTTGAGGAGGCGTGTGGGGCTGGCTGGGGTTTGGGAAGGGGTCCCAGAGTTCTGCTCAAGCACCCTGAGGCAGGAAACCTGCTCCCGCAGCTGCCTCCTCGGAGGCTGCTAAAGCCCGGGCCTTCTTTCTGGCCATGAGGCAGCTGGGCCTGGGAAGGCCATTAAGGCGTCTGGATGACACTTGTTCACCTTTATAATACACAAAGGCCCCTCATCTCCGCCTCTCAAGAGAGCCTCTCTGCCAGGCGCAGGGCGTCCCTGCCGTTTATCTGCAGAGGGAGAGACGCCCGGGGCGGCGGGAAGGGGCCATCCCTCCCTCCATCACCCCCTCCCTCCATCCATCACCGCCCGTCCGGGTGGGCCGGGTGCACGTGGGGGATGAGCGGTTGCGGGGGCGTGGAGAGCTGCCCAGGCCTGTGCCCACCCAGGCAGCAGGTCGCACAGCCTGACACCAGGGCCCCCTGCCCCCCACCCCGGAGGCCCCAAGTCAGGCCAGGCCTGTCTCCGGAGAGTGAGGGATTAGGAGCAAGCCAGCCACCAGCCACCGTGGGCAGTGGGGGCCCAGGTTGGGGCTCTGCCCACTCAGCCTGGCTGAGGCCAGAGGGGGCTGGAAGACGAGCCGGAGGGCCTCTGAGCACTGGTGTCAGGCTGTGTGACACCACGGCTTTCCCATGGCTCCTCTGCGCCCTTACTTCTCCAGGAAGGCAGAGCGGTTGAGGTGGACAGTCACACTCCACCCCACAGAGCTGCCTGCCTGAGACCCTGGCAGTGTGGCCCGTGGGATGCGGGTTTGAAACAGGCTGTTCCCGGCTTTCCTGTATGTAGCAGAGGTGGGGGGGAGCACGGCTGCAGGCCCGACCTCCAGCTACTGCGCCTGATTCCTTGGGCTCCTGTGCCCAGCCTCCCAGGCTCTTGTAAACTAAAACACCCTTCAAAAGCAAAGTGCAGATTTCCTTCCGTGTCTCTTTCAATGGCAGCCCTGCATTTTATGGACATCCTGGAGCATGTTGGGAACTAAGCGCTGGTGCTGGCTGGGCAGATGGGCCGTCTGAAGGGTCCACAGCCTCCCCTTCCTTCCTCTAGCCAACCTCACTCACTAGTCAGCGGCCTCAGGCGAGTTGCAGCCCCTACATCCAGCTCCTCCATCAGGAAAAGAGGGGTAGGAGCAGTCATAGAACTGCCAGTTGCCTGTGGCAGCAGGCTAAGCAAAGGGTGGGGTGCAGATCTCCTCCCTTTTAGGGTTCTGAGCCAATAAGTGTCTCTGCAGTGCTTTCAGTTTTTTCCCTCATGGGCACAAAGCAGCTGCCATAGCTCCAGACATCAGATGCACACAGAACCACAACCAAAAGCAGGGATATTGCGTGTGTAATCTGGAGCTGGACAAGGCACCTGGAACATCCTCTTTCATTTTCTCAGAGAGGATAAATCTCTCTCAAATACCTCCTTCCCAAGGAGTTTTATCTACATTTCATTGGCCAGGACTATCTGCCCCTTTCCTACTCTCATCATGCCAGTAAGAGTGGGGGGTGGGTAGCTGGGAGTGAGCCAGACGGGCCCCAGGCAGGACTCTCAGAACCTGCAATGCATGCCTTGGACCTCCCGGCATTTAGCAAGTGTACCTGATGCTTTGCGTCCCATGGCAGACCCCAGGAGAGGCCGGCAGGCGAATCCTCCAAATGTTGTTTTTGACACATGTAATTGTGGTTGGAGAAGAAACCAAACACTTCACAGCCCAGAGGACAACAATCCCAGATCGGATGGACTGGAATTAATTAAGCTTAATATCATTCCTACGGCTCCTACGCAGGGCTAGCAAATCACAGGGAAACCACCTGAAGTCATGTTTCCTATAAGATGGAAGGGGATCAGGCCATCAGCCAGGAGCTTCCCCAGGGCAGGAATCAAGCCTTTTTATTTCCTCCTTCCCCTCCTTCCTCCCTGCACTGGGACTCCAGCTGCCTCGTTTTCTCACCATTGCTTGAAACCCCAGGCTGGTCCTGCCCCAGGGCCTTTGCACCTGCTATTCCCTGAAGCACTCTTCCTAGATGTCCATACACATAGGTCTTCCCTCGATTCTCTATTCACAGCCCCTTTCTGAGGACCCAACGTCATCCCAACATTCCACCTGGGGTCTCCTGCAGCACGGACCACCCTCTGACACTGCCTTCACACAGGGGTAGGGGGCCGCCAAGGGGTAGATGTTCAAGAATTCATTCTTTCTGTATCCATTCATTCAAGAAACACTGATTAGCGCTGACCGGGAGGTGGAGGTCATTAGAATCCCTCAAGACTGCTCCGTCTGGTGCGGAAGACAGCCGTGTAAACAGACCATCAGGAAGCCCGGCTGTGTGGGGGTGCTGCTGAGTGACCCTGGGCCGGGGCCCAGAGACACTGCCACATGAAACCCAACTGAGCTAGATCGGGCCCAGCAACACCAACTTGGTGCAGAGTCTGGGCGGGGCTTCTGCAGGTGCCTGGAGAGGTGGGGGGTCGAGGCCTCCATCCCCAGCAGTGACAGGGGCAGATCCTGCATCTAATGCTGCATCTCTACCTCTCTCCCTATGTGCAGAACCTCCCCCAGCCCCAGGGTGGCACCTGGCCTTGCTCGCTGCACCCACGACCAGCGACCAGCGTGGGAAGAGCACAGGCAGGCCCTGGCGCGTGCCCAGGACAGGCCTGGCTCAGGTGCACAGGGTGCGGCCCTGCCCTCCGTCCCCTCCGCTCACTCCTAAGCCTTCTGTTTACAAGACAGCAGCTAGCAATACAAATCACCTGCCTCCGCTAATGGACCGGCCCCTGCCGAAGCTGACCCTCTGACAGCTGCTAGAGGCTTTCAGGAAAGGCTTTTGACTCCGGGTGACATTAGGGTACAATCTCCCGCTTCAAGCCTCCACCCCCCACCCACAGACTCACACACAGGAGGGGGAAGAATTCAGCAGGAAGAGCCCCATCCGGCACCTGGGACCGGGTTCTTCCTTCTCCAGGGACTTTCTCAGTAGTGAGGGAAAGTAGGCATCCAGGCTGTCACACCCACAGAAGACTGGCTGCCACCACACTCTGCAGTCCTGAGGAGCAGGCACACGCCCTTGCCCCTGCCTCCTCCTGATTTCTCTGACCTCAGCACTTCCAAAAGGGGAAGCACCCTGCCTATCTGCTCAGGGCACGCAGGCAGGGACATCCTAACAGCGTGTGGCTTGGGATGGGGTGGCACCCCCGTCCAGTCCTCTGCACATTTCTGGGTGGCTCTGGGAGCAATCAGCCATCCCCCAGGCTCTGAGCCGTGTGGGAGCCCGTGTGGCTAGAAGTGCGTGTCGTGGGTGTCGCTTCCTTTACCCTTCGTGCCTTCATGGAAGTCCCGTGGGGCTTCTCACGGTGGTGGAAAATCGCCTTGAAAGCAAACTAATTTAAGAAAGTGGAAACAAATAGGTGACTTGAGGATGTGGCAGGCTGCAGAGGGACAGTGACAGGAGGCTCAAGTCAGTGGGCAGTCTCTGCCACCCCTTTGCTCCAACCAGGGGCTGCAATGCCAGCCCTTCCTGGCCTCCCTGCCCTGCTCTGGAAGTCAGGGAGCCACCTTTCCCATGCCCCGGGGCTCATGGGGGATGGAGAGTGGAGGACACCTGAATGTCCCTTCCCCCATCTCTGCCGCGCAGGGTCCACGGTTTTGGCTTCCTGGGAGGCCCTGGCTGCCTCGGCCCATGGCGCACCTTCTGCTCCCGTAGGTGCTAACCTCAGGGTGGCCCCAGCTCCTCTGGACCCCTGGCAGCCAATCTCCGTATTTAGAACTTTTCTTTCTTTTGCACTGCCGGAGATGGAACCCAGGGCCTTGCCCATGCGCTCCCCACCCAGCAACACCCCCAAACTTTAGAACCCTTTCTTCTAAACACATAAAGACCTGTCTGCTGCTCCTGTATCTGTGAGCTGAGACTCACAATCCTCCCGGCCCCTGCTGGCCTGCACTCACAGATATGCCATGGGAGTGCCATCTGTCCCTCCCAGGAGTCCTCCGTGGTGGGCACTTTGCATTCTGCTGTGAGGATTTCCTGCCCTGCAATTTCAAAGTCTCCACACTCTTCTGCCTCGTCTGCGGGCCAGCCTGCACCTCGCTGCACCTCAGACTTGAGCGTCCTCTGATTTCGGTGGGGTTTGTCTGATACAAACATGTGGACATGTTCAGAAAGGGTCACAAAGCCACAGCCCACTCCCAGAAAAGCCCCGCACCCACCAGATGTTCCTGGGCCGCTCAGTGACTCCCACACTCTTCAGTGTTCCCGTGTGTGACGGAAGGAGGATCCACTGTCCCTCCACCCTAAGACATCACCTGATGAAATAAAGCTGGTACAGGTACCCACATGCACACAGCGTTTTGCTTTTTAAGTAATTCCGATAGCAAAAATAATCACCAGACAGGGATTACTTTGCCAAAGGATATGAGCATTTGAGGGGCTGGTTCCAAGGTTTATAATGTCTCAATTACAAATAGTTAAGCATGCTAAACCCACTTATCATCTTAGGTTCTGATGGACAATTTTTCCCCTTATTTGTTAACCGCAAGTGGGCTGGTCTCTGTTTAAAAAAATTCCAAGTAGTCATTAATTATTCCCAAAGATTGCAGGGTTTTACAGGAGTTCTGAAGCCAAATGCTGCAGGAATCCCTGCTCCCCCACCAAATCTACCAGCCCTCACAGCCTGACTTGAGGCCAGAACAAAGAAGGCAGGGACTCTCAAGAACAGCTTTGACCCAGCCAGGTGCCGTGGCCCATGCCTGTAATCCCAGCAGCTCAGGAGGCTGAAACTGGAGAATTGCAAGTTCAAAGTCAGGCTCAGCAACAGCGAGGCACTGAGCAACTCAGTGAGACCCTGTCTCTACATAAAACACAAAATAGGGCTGGGGATGTGACTCAGTGGCCGAGTCCCTGTGAATTCAATCCCTGGAATACCCCCTCTCCCCGCAAAAAAGAACAGCTTTGAGACCCTGTCCAGTGCCAGCTCAGAGAACTACTTATATGTATACAAACATAAGAGTTTTATTGAGAGATAATTTCCATAACATAAAATCCACACTTTTTAAGTGCACTTCAGGGGCTCTTGTGTTCAGAGTTGTGTGACCATCGCCACTAACCCGAAAGCATTTCCGTAACACTAAAAGGAAGCCCTCAGCCCGGTTGCAGTCACAGAGAATTCACACATCCTCCACCTGCTACAGAGTGGAGGCCTTTTGAGAAACTGAGGCACGTGAAGACCCCCCCTTCAAACCCTGATTCTTGCAATAGAGTCAGAAAGATTTCAGACATGCTGCTCAGAGTAACAGGAATGAGTTAATTGAAGGGCTAGGAAAGGGGAAAAGGACACTCTCAAGGGAGAGAGTGTGTCCTCTCAGAGAGGAAAGGGACAGTGTGCCTCTCCTGCACTCCAATTTTATTGGGGATCCCAGAGAAGTTTCCAGAGTGTTTCATCTTGACTTGACTGACAGCAGGGTGACATTGGACTTTCTTTTTTTTTTTTTTTAATATTTATTTTTTAGTTGTAGGTGGACACAATAGCTTTATTTTATTTTTATCTTGTGCTGAGGATCGAACCCAGTGCCTCCCGCGTGCTAGGCGAGCACGCTACCACTGCACCATACCCCAGCCCGTGACATTGGACTTTCAAGTCCCCACTGTCATGCAACTCTAGGTCACCTTGGCCGCTATTGAGTGGTTCTAATTGGATTCTTAACCATAAGTTCTTACAGATTTTATGATTAGGAGAATTATTCTTATCTCCCAGAGTTTCAGGATCTGGTCACAAAAATCTCTTGGGTTCCTTCCATCCACATTATTTTGGGCCTGCACTTCTCCTGCAGGTAACAGGTAGTTTGCTGAGGAATGTGACATATCCTGTCCACTTAGGCCAGGGAGGGCTGCAGGTAAATTGCTTCTTGGAAAGGAGAGCATGTAGGGGTCAGCATAGTGGGCTTATTTTGTAGAACTGTCCTCTTAAGCTTGTGTTCCCAACATCCTCATCTCTCTGTTCCCTAGCACAGCAAAGCCCATGGCAGCCAGCACTCATTTCTTACTCCACAAATGTGCCTGTTTGGGATGCTTTGTGTAAATGAATCATACCCTGTGTGTCTTTTGCATCTGGCTGCTTTCATTTAGTCTCACATATTCAAGGTCCCTCCATGTAGTGTGACAGGATGCTTTGTTCCTTTTTAAGGTTGAATAATTCTCTATGGTTTGGATCTGCCACATTTTTCTTTATCGGCTCATCTTTTGATGCACATGGGTTGCTTTCACCTCTTGGCTCTGCAGTGATGCTGCTGTGAACATTCACGTACAGGTTTTCGTGTGGCTGTTTTCAGTTCTCTCAGGTGCTTGGCTGGGCCATAGGGTATTCTGTGGTTAACTTTTTTTGGTACTGGGGATTGAACCCAGGGGTGCTTAACCACTGAGCCACATCCCCAGCCCATTTTATATTTTATTTAGAGACAGGGTCTCAATGATTAGGGCCTCGTTAAGTTGCTGGGGCTGGCTTTGAACTCATGATCCTCCTGCCTCAGCCTCCTAAGCCACTGGAATTATAGGCATGTGCCTCTGTGTCCAGCTGTGGTCAACGTTTTGAGAAATCACCAAACTGTTCTCCACAGAGGCTGCTCCATTTCACATTCCCACCAGCAATATCTGAGCGTTCCAGTTCCTCACATCCTTGCCAGCACTTGTTATTTTCTGTCCCTTTGATTTTAGCCACCTGAGGGGGTGCAAGTGGTGTTTCAACTGGGGATCTGGCCAGTGTTTCCCTGAGCACAGATGCTGTGTCCATCTTTCATGTGCTTCTTGGCATCTGTATTGCTTCTTTGGAGAAATGTCTGTTTGGATCCCTTGCCCATTTTGAAATTGGGTTGTTTGTCATTATTGGCAAAAATTTTTTCCCACTTGGTAGGTTGTGTTTTTACATTCTTGATGGTGTCCTTTGAAGCTCCAAAGACTTCCCTTTTGATGAAGTCCAATTTATCTCTTTTTCTTTTGTTGCTTTGCTTCTGATGTCACATCTAAGAATCTTTTGTCAAATCCAAGGCCACAAAGATCTACTCCTATGATTTCTCCTAAAAGCTTTGTAGTTTATCTTCTGCATTTACGTCTTTGATCCATTTTGAATTCATTTTTGTATAGAGTGGGTCTGTATATGTTCTTTGGAACAACTGCTCTTTCAAGCTGACTACCTTGAAATGGTGCTTTATGAGAAGCAGTTGCGATATCTGCTTTATGTTGTCTTTATTGCTAACAATGCTCCTTGGTTTGGGAAGATGTCTTACCAAAAGGAACCCATGTCATACCCATTATCTGGTGCCCTCTTCACTGGGCCCTGCCTGTCGGGGGGCTCACTTCTCAGGTGGGGAAACCAAGACTTGTGAAGAGGTCAGAGCGACGGAGTTAGTTGGCCCCGGCTCTTTCCTCAGGTCCCCTCTCCCCGTTCCAGAGACTTCTCATCCATTCTCCCACAGAAACCCCCATCGACTGACAGCTTTGAGTTATTCGAGGTGGACTTAGGGCAGGATTTGTCACACTCTGCTTCTTAACTCAATAGCTGCATCTGTGGAAAGGAAGGAGGGAGGGAGGAAGGAAGGGTTAATTCCTCAAAGAAGAGCTGAGCTCCTGTCTGGCCCCAAGTTGGGCGCACCAGCAGGAAAATAGGATGAAGCCAAATGGAAGCTTGTCCCTAAAGCCCTTGAATCCAGGTGGACAAGCCCTCTGTTACCAAAGCTACCGGTGAGAAGCTGACATCCTGGGCGACTGCAGGGAGGCCACAGAGCCCCAGGGGCCTGGCTGGAGGCAGCCCCCAGCTCAAGCCCATCTTCCACTGGCTGATGACCTCTGTGTTCCTGGCAGCCATGTGCCCTCTCGTGGGGGCTCAGGTGCCTCATCTGTCAAGCCCCGATGGCCGGGACAGGACCCTCTAGCCAGACAGGCTGAGACCCTACGTGCTGCTGGAGTTAAGGCAGCTACACAATCTCAGGGCCTGTCAGGGAGCCCTGGTAGCAGGGTGAGTGATGGTCCTGGGGGATTGACCAGCTGTTTGGGTGTCCCATAAACACAGCCTTAAAGTGGCCTGCGATGCCCATCCATCTTGCCCTGGGGCCGCGCCCCGGTGGCTTTCAGAGTGGCCCTCATTGACAGTGGTGTTGGCCCCTTCCGGTGGCGCCTGGGTTGAGCTGGACCATTGATGGGCCTGTGGATGGATGATCTCCACCACGGGGGTGCCACAGGTCAGGACAGCTGGAGGGGGACACAGGCAGCTTCAGCGGGAAGATCTGGGTAGATACAGGACAGTACTGGGAAGCCAGGCCCCGCCAAGGCCACGGGAGCCAGCTCAGTAGCAGACTGGAGTTTCCTGTTCTACGGAGAATCTTCCCTGTGGCTGAAGCCACAGCCCCTTGGGTCTCCTGGCCTCAGGCAGGACATGAGCCCCAACCTGGCACATGGCATCCCCTGCGGGATAATAGAGAGTGGTGGAGACTGGTCAGTCGGGTCCCACAGGAGTCCATATCCAGGATGGCAGTGGTTTGGGATTCCTCAGGGACCTCCAGTACAAACATGGCCACCCTCTGCAGCTTCTGGATCTGACCATGATCCTTGACCACAGTGGGTCACTGTGCTCAGGGGCAAAGGCCGCAGAGAAGACATTGAAGCCACCAAGGCCAGACAGCAGATGGACCTCTCCCTGCTGGCCACACACCGCACAGCCTCTTCAACAGCATTATGGCTGGCTTCATGGAAATTTGGTGACACACCCAAGCTCACTCAGAGGCAGGACTCCAATGCAGAGTCCCAGTGTCAGCGGACGGTTTGAGTAGCTTGTCTGACCTGCTCACTCTGCAACATGCCTTAGGGTTCCCTGGGTGGGGGGTCCTGTTGGGGACCCCCCTCCCAAAGGCCTGGATTTGGCCACAGACAGAGGTGGGATCCACACACCCACAGGCACCTGGTGTTGAAGAGGGTCCTACCTGAGCTGGAGGGGACTTATGGAGGCAGCTGAGGACATTCCCCTCATGGCTCTGGCTTTCTGCCCTTCTCTTTCTTGCTGGACATGACGGAGAGCTCACCCTGTCAGGCAGCCTCCCTATCCTTGTTTCTGGTCCCTGCCTTTCCCTACCCTTCTGGGGTCCCAGCTCTGGTCTTGAGGCCCTAGGCCTCTGTTGCCTCGCCCAGACCCAGGAGCAGCCTTTACAGGCCTGGGGTCAGCAAGTGGAGCTCCTGCTCAAGACTGAGGCTGTTCTTGGGGTCCTCATTAAGCTGCCTCCCACTGCCCCACCCAGGGCCCCAGGGAATCCCTCCTACAGACGCTCTTTTTGCTCCTCTGACTTCCCCCACTTTGCTAGTTGGAAACATTCCAGCCTCCACTGCACATTCTCAGCTAAGCACTGGGTGGGCAGCAAAGAAACTGAACACTCCTTTCTCTCCCCTGTGGCTGTCTTTACAGCTGCTCCTGGATGCCCAGCTCTGCTTCTCATGCTCCATCTGTCCCCATTCCCTTGGAGCTTAGGTGTGGCTCCCTTAACGAATGACCTGTGAGCAGCAAGGGTGTGTAGCTCCCGGCTAGCGGCTCTTCTTGCCCCAGCACCAGCTGAGGTCCCTGGGTGATTGGCAAGCCACTAGCCCATGCGGACACACAGTGTGATCAACAGAAATGCACCTTGGTGTGTTCTGACGTGAGGTGCAGAGCTTTTTGGTCACTGAAGCAGAACTCAGTCCATTCTCACTGATGGACCCTGAAACTGTCACCAGGGCAAGGCCAGCCCGTTTTCATAGCAGAATGTGTTCCCACCACCTGGTGGCTATTCATTAGCACCAGAAGCTCTCCTCAGTGCTGCTCCCTTTCCCGAATAGGTCCAGACACATGGAGGGTTCAAAAAATGTTTGTTGAATGAATGAAGGAAAGAGTAAGTATTTTTTTTCAGGCAACGGCATCTTTAGGACTATTTTACCTGTGGCACTAAGCCCCGAACTCCCCACCAGGACTTGCCTAATTCCTGCCAACATCCTCAGCCTCATTGCCTCCCCGCCCTTCCCACACTGAAGCTTTGTGCTTGTCTGTTTTTCCATTACTATAACAAAATGCCTGAGATAATTGGTTTAAAGAAAGAAAGGCAAAATAATTTTGGCTCAGTTTTGAAGGTTTCAATCCATGGTCACTTGGCCCTGTTGTTTTGGGCCTATGATGGCAGAGCAGGTCATGGTGGGAAGGTGGGGCAGAGGAGATCTGTTCACCTCATGGCAGCTGGGAAGCCAAGAGAGACAGGAAGTGGCTGGGGTTCCAGCATCTCCTTGAAAGACGCCTCCCTAATGATCTAACTTCCTCCCATTAGGCCCCACCCCCCAAAGGTTCCATCACCTCCCAAGAGTACCACAGGCTGGTGACCAAGCCTTCAACACACAGATCTTTGGGGACATTTATACAAAACCCAGCAGCAACCCTGTTCTAAGCACACCCGCCTGTCTCCTTGACCCAGGGCCTTTGCACATGCTTTTTCTGTTCTCTGGAGCACTCCATGATTTTTTTTTCTCACGCTTCAGGCCTCATACCAGTTATTTTCCCTCTGAGCATCCCTCCTGGACCACTCTCATCTCAAGCTGCCTCACATTACAGTTTCTTTGTTTTGTTTTTTATATTTTATTTGGAAATTATTTTAAATTTACAGAAAAGTTGTAGAGATGAAAATATGGGACAAAGGTCACCTGCATCCTCCTTAGCTACTTTCACTTTTTATTATTCACTTTATCATTTGCTCGTTCACTCTGTCGGTCACACACGCGCACACACACACACACAATTTGAGGGTAACCTGCAGGCATCACGTGCTTTACCCCTAAATACCTCAGTGCAGTATATTCTTCCCAAGAACGAAACCACTGTTCAGATCTCAACTGCAGTAAATTGCACATGAAGGCAACACTTCAGCCTGCCAGCCGTGTGTCAGCTTGTCAGCTGACCTCCTGTAGATGTCCTCGTGTCCTGTAGAGCGGCTCCTTTCCTTCCAGGGTCCGGGCTTGTATTTAGTTCTTAGGCCTCTCAAGTCAGCGGTGTGCAGTGGGCTCCGCAGTCTGCCTCCGTCTTTGATTGTGTTGGTATTTTTGAAAACTGCAGTTTTTTTGGCAGCACGTTCCTCACGGGGTCTGGGTTTCCTCCTGTTGGGTTGCGTCTGCCCAGCGGGGCCTACATGCAAGGGATGGGCACTGCCGCTGTGCCCACCTGCTGGTGGCAGTGGATTTTGCCCTTCTGCTGACATGCACCTGGTGTCTCCACTGGGTGACTTCTTTTCCTCCTTGCACTTAATCCCCTGGCTGTGAGGAGACTCCCCACAGGGCTGCAAACACCCCGCTCTGGGCAAAGCTTCCCCAGACCTAGCATCGCCTGAGCTCATCTTCATCGTGATGGCTGCTGGTTTTCCAACCGGAGTCCTCTTTCCACATCTGTCCCCTGGCCTCACTTCTCCCCCATTCCTGCGTCTATGAAGTATAATCACGGATTGTGAAGTCCCACTTTTCAAAGGCTGTGATCATTGCCTCCTGCATTTTCTGGATGCTTAATTTGTCTTCCATTTGGCCAGGGAGAGCCCCATGCAGGGGCCACCATCATCGTCGTCATTATTATTTTCCTTACTCACTCTCTCCTATAACAATATGTTTCAGGCTCACATTGCATCGATCCTGCCCAGCTTAGGAATCGGCCATTTCTCTGAAGAGCCCTGGTTCCTTTTCCCAGCCAGGTCCTGGGGACCAGCGTGCTCACGGTCATGGAGTGCAGCCTCAGAGCTCTCGTCACAAAGAGGACACACGGGGTGGCTGCATGCTTCTCAGACCTCGCACCTCACGCCACACCGTCTTCCAGCATGTCACCCTGTGGTGATCTTCGCCGTATGCACTGCAGTGACCTGGCTGACCAGTCACCCATCCCTCCTCCATCTCTCTGACTCATCCCTCAGCTCCCTGGAGGCAGGGCTGGCCTTTCTTGTCCTTCACTGTATGCACAGAGTGAAGGGGATCTTTAAGGTCTCTTCAGGAGTGAGTGTTCCTCTTTAGGCCCCCAAAAGTTGTGCCTGAGGTCACCAGGTTTGGCGCGAGGGGCCACAGAACAAGCCAGCTTGTGGGACTACTTAGGCCCTGACTTATGGTTGACTAGCTGTTGAGCAGCTGCTGTGTGTTCCTGGTACCTGCCTCCTGGTCCTCCTTGTGCCAGCCCCCCCTGGGGACAGAACAGCCCCTGCAGCTGGCTGCAAGTGGAGGTACCAGAGCCCCACTTTCCAGAATAGGAAACTGAGGCTAAGAGAGGCTCTGAGGTTGTGGAGTGGATTTCTAAGAGCTTCAGTCTGATGCTTCCTGAGCAGCCTCAGGAGCTGAGCGTTGGTCTTGCAGAGGGAAGCCCTTGAGCTTCCCTCTTCTTGGCCAGACCCACGAACAACGTTTTTTAGAATGTTCTTGTCTGAGATGCGTCCATCTGATTGGCCCTTCCCGAATTCCAAGGGTCTGAAACCCTGGGCCACCCTTCTCCACTCATCTCCCGCCAGGACTGAAACAGGAAGAGGCACCTCCCACCGCCCCTCCCCGCCTGCCTCAGTTTCCTCATCGGCCGCAGGGATTCAGGCTCCTCCCCCTGGCAGTCATTGAGGAGGGGACTCCTGGCTTTGGGAATGGTCCCAAGGAGTCCCAGTGCTGCCCCCACACTTCACTGGCTGTGTGACCAGCAGACATGAGAAAGGGGAGGGCAGCTCATTTTTCAAACAAAACGGTATCAGATGTGTGATTTGGTTAAAAAAATATATATTTCTGGCAATGGCTTGAGCTGGGCTCAAGAGAGACCTGGGTGGGGGAGGGGGAGGGGAGGTGGTTCCAGTGGCTTAAAACACCCCAGATAAGTGTGGGGCGATTAAGCGCCACCATTAGCTCTAATGGGCAGTAATTGGTGATGAGAAATAATTTTCTAGGGCACAACTGCTCCTGGTGCCCCCACGCCCCGGCCCCAGTGGGGGGACAACCAAGGGGCTGATTAACTCCTGGGCTGGAGGAAATGTCGGAGGCACAAAAAGTTTCCAGATTCGAGGGTAATTGGAAGAAGTTATTTCACTTTCCACATCAGGCTGATGAGGGGCCACCCACCTGCTGCGAGGGAGGGGCTCCCCGGCTTCCTGCCCAGGAGAGGGACGAGGCCACTGCACAGGGATGGGCAGCGAGGGCAGCCAGAGCCTGGAAGGTGGGGGCAATTTCCACCTGTGCCCCTGCCAGCTATGCGACCTGGGCAAGCCACTCTCAGGGTCTTTCCTTCTGTCCTGACTTGCACAGAATCTGATCCTTGACTTTGGATGTGTAGACAGACAAACCCACTAGCAGGAAGCCCAGCTTTCCCCAGAGCACACTCAGGATTTTAGGGTATCTTTGTGGGACTTAGTGGAAGATGACCCTGTTGGCTGGAAGGTACAGCCTCCCTCTGCAGTGCTAGGATGCCCAGGAGAAGCTGTCTGGACTCCTTGGCGCTTCTGTGTGCAGTGCACAACCTGCCCAACAGTCCACAACAGCCTGGTTGTGATCATATCTCCTCTGCTTCTTTTCTGCTCCTTCAGCCTGTCCCCAAAGGGACTCCTGGTTGCTTCACATGGGTGAAGCTGAAGGCCTTTTTCCATTTGAACTCCCTACCTGCTCCTTCCTTCTCCAAACCCACTGTTTCTAAGACCTGCCTTCCTCTCTGCCCTGACCTCACTCCCCTCTTCTGCAATCCAAAACATAAATCCCCCTTCCCGCTTCTGTTCTTGTGACCCCTGTATCACTGTCCCCAGCCTGACCTCACTCTGAAAAGCCCCTTGCCTCCAGGATGTCCCTTACACTCTGACCATCTCCTTCTGAGATCTGCATCTCTCCCTGGGTCCATGGGTGCACAGCACTGCTGTCCCCCATACCTGGGTAGTCTGTGATGTGACCGGAACTGCTGGTGCTCACATCTCCCTGGCCCCAAACTGGGCGCCCTTAGGAGGTGGTTTGTGTGCACCCCACCCCGTCATTGTGGGTCAGTGTGCAGCTCGTGCACAGGAACTGACCCTTCAAGACGTGTGCACCCAATTCTTCCCTTCCTCTCCACTCTCCCTCCTTGCCCACATCCTCCTCCCTCTCCAGAGGGACTGTCCAGCTGAGCAAGACAACATGGTTCCTGCCTTGGTGGGGCTGGTGTGCTAAGAGGGACCCACAGAAGGACCAAGCAAACAGTGAACTGACTGATCTCGAAGAGGTAGAGGCCCCGAGAATACGGTAACCACGCAAGGGTGGGCAGACGCGTAGGGCCTGGGTCAGAGGAGGCCTGGCCAGATGAACAAATGAAGGGATGAGGGGAAAGGGGAGAGCGGAGACCCTGTTGGGCCCTCAGAGCGGAGAGTCCTTGCAATTGGGGCCCCTTTCCTTCCTCCAGCTAAGAGCCATAGTGCTCTGCCCGGGGTGGGACTGAGCTCTCCATCAGAGGGGGATGAGATCTGGGCTTGGACGGCTGCAGCCCCGGATGCTGCAGAGGGTGCCCTGCCCTGGGAGAGCCAGGGTGGATGATTCAATGGGAGTTGACTCAGGATGAGCTGAGGCCTCCAGACCAGCACCCAAACACCCACAGCACAGGGGCTTGTCCCTGTGTGCCATCCTTCAGCCAGAACCTCAGCTCCCAAGCTGCAGGTGTGAACAGCTCCAGGATGCCTCCATCACTGACCAGACTTCTGCCGGCCACAGTGCCCTCCCCTGAGAATGAGAATCGTGGTGTCACCAACTTCATAGGACAGGCATGAGCATGAACGAACTAGCTACAGAGGCACTTATGGTGCTGTCTGGTGTCCAGCAAGAGTAGTGGTTAGGATCCCTGCACAGGAGAGAATTCAGGGCTGCTGGGGCTCCAGGCTTGCTTTCGGTTGTCGCCATGACCTCTCTTCATTCCCAGCAGCAAGTCTAATACTGCGTGCGGGTTCTAAGCACCATGGACACGTCTGTTTATTCTGCTTTTCGACGCCCCAGGGAGGCCGGGGCTCGGGGCTCTCGTGAGCCACTCCATCCCGACACTGAGGCACAGCTCCAGCAACTCCCGGTGGGCCACACAGGCAGGAGGGTTGTGCTCCTCAGTCTGTGCGCTTAGCTCTTCAGCTTTACGACCTCAACAGCAATTATCGTCATCACCATCACCACTGTCACCGTCCTCCTCATGACTGAGAACACAACACACGGTGCACAGGCTGTGCCAAGACCTCTGTTCTTCTGGGTTCCCATTATCCACCGAGCATCAGGCGCGTCACCGCCAGGCGGCGCTGCGGAGCGGGTGGGAGGGGGCAGCAGGTGAGCCCCGCAGACCTGGACACGCACCTGCGGGGGGATGGGCGCTGCGCGGCGGCTGGGAGTGGCCCCTCTCGGGGGCGGGCGGGGGCTTTCAGCAGCTCGTCCGGCAACATTTGCATGTAATTTGGGAGCGGGTCACATGTGGGAGTCATCAGGCGGAGGAAAGGCTCAATCAGGGCCTAATCACTGTCTGTTTGGAGGGGTCTGGGCCCAAGTGAAAAATGAAAACGGGCCTATTTTGCTTGAGTGACAGCCATCAGCGGCCACCTTTGACCTCCCCACTCGGGGTCTACCCGAGCTTAAAAAACAATCATCAGGGAAGGGGCGGGCGGAGGACCCCTGCCCTCCCCCACCGCCTTTCCTCCGGGGCCCTGGGTTTAGAGGGTTCATTCGTTCAGCACTTCGCGCATTCATTCCTTCGGCAACTCGGCCTGGAACCGATGCGTGGGGTGTGCTGACCTGTCACTTGCTAGCCAGGTGATCGTGGGCAGGTGGCTGTCAGTGTTCCCATCTGTGGATTGGGCGCAGGAAGCGTACCCAGAACAGCTGGGGTGGCTAAGCGCAGCGCTGAGGAGGGCGTGGCGCAGCACCGCGAGGCAGAGCCACAGGGCAGGGGCAGGGCTAGGGCCAGGGCCAGGGCCTCCCCGTCCCTCCTCCGGGGTGCGTGAGAGGGGCTGTAGGCAGGCACGCTGCGGGGCTGGGTGCTGGCTGTGCTTTCTGCACGACGTCTTGCACTCGGGGCGGAGCGTGGCCCCAGCCGAGAGGAGCTGGGGCCTCCGCCAGGTGGCCGGGAAGGAGGGCGCGTGGGAGGGCAGCGCTGGGAGACGAAGGACCGCGGGCCAGGGACAGAGCAGCACCGCACGAGGGTCTTGCCCCTACCCAAGTGATCTCCAGGACCGCAGAGTCCCCACAGGCCTGCAACCGCTGGCCCTTGAGGGTGACCAGCAGGATGACTTCCTTCGGTCCCCCGAGCGCAGCGCAAACGAGCCACCGATTGCTCGAAAGGTCCAAGCTCCGGGAGCCCGCTGGGCGCCCTGGGCAGGCCCCTGCCCTCCCTCCCAGGGGGACCCCTTTGCCCCGAGGGGTCCTGGGAGCGGGAACTCGGGCGGCCGCGGTGGCCTGAGGAGTGGCGGGGCGGGGCGCGGCGGTGTTTACCGGGATGTGGAACCCGCCTCCAGGAAACCGTCTGGCAGGCCGGGCCTCGGCAAATGGATTGCCAATTAATCAGCATCTATTTATGAGAACGTTTAAACCATTATTAATGTAGTGTAAATACGGAACCGCTGGCGGCCCAGCGCGGGCGGGCAGGGGGCCATCTGCGAGGCTGCCACGCATTCCAGGGGCCGCTCCCGCCCTCCTGGGGAGGGGTCCCCCCACCCCCACCCCTACCCCCACCACCCCCCACCGAGCCCGCGGCTCCAGGTGCCCTGCTGGGTCCTGAGGCCTGTGGGCGCACGGGGTTCTCAACAGCTTCTCACTTAAGATGCTAAACGGGACACGTGGGAGTCCCTGTCACTCACTCACTCTGCGGAAGTCTGGTCTGCCCGGGACTGGGTGCGTTTTTACCCTTGGGGAGAGGGAGCAGGTGAACCCTGTGCCCTCTCCCTCTCCTTCTTGTCTTGGTCCTGTGGTCTGCAGGCCCCTGAGTCCCCGCTCCTGACTAGCCTCAACCCTGGGACAGCAGAGGTGGGCGCTTTCCCAGTCCCTGCGTTCCTCCCGGCCTGGGGGCTGCCAGCTTGCCTCCCACCACCACCCTATGCCCTTCTTCTGCTTCTCTCCACAGACACTGGCAGAGCCCCATAGGCCCTTCTGGGATCTGGGCCTCCAGCATATGTTGGGCCAAGCCGAGTATCCCCTGCAGAGCCAGTGCAGACCAGACCCGGCAATGCTGCTGTCCAGAGGTGCTACTGGGCTTCCGGCCTGATGCTCACAAAGCCTATGATCCTGGTTCTCAGTGTCGCCTCTGAGGGCTTTTTCTTTTTTACTGTTTGCACCCATTTTACAGATAAAAGATGGAGTCCAGAGACACACCCTAAGAGTTTTGCAAATGCTCTCTGAAGTCTGCTAATCTCTGGAGGTGGTGAGCTGGGCTCATCTGTGCCTGCCTCCTGGATGCTGTGGACCCAAGGTGGCAGCACATCTGAGAGGTGGGCATCAGACAAGAGCCTGGGTTGGAGAGGTCCCTCTGCAAAGAAGAAGAAAGATTAACTGAACTTTTAAGATGACAGCCTGGGGAAGAGAGAGCCTTACCTCCTACCTGCCCCTTTGTAGAGAGAGGTGGAGGATCTAAAGCCTCCTACCCAAGCCACAACCCAGCACCATGGACAGTAAGACTTTGGGTTCATATTTGCTTCTTTCTTCACTGGACTCTGTGCCCCCTGCTGGTGAGGGCAGCACTTTCACCATCTTCACACCCTGGTGCCACCAGGAGATGGGACCTGATGTTTGTTGACTGACTGATAGATCATTTGGCAAATTTCTCTCAGTGCCACTTTCCCAGGCTTCCCTGGTTCTCTTCCTAGCCCCATCCTTGCTGCTCCACCAGCATCCCTAGCCCAGAGTCTGGAGGGGACCGAGGAGCCTTATGGAGTCCCAAAGCCTTTGAGATGCATACCTCTATCCTGGCCTGGCAAAGACAGTGACCCACCCATGGTCACCCAGCGCCCCAGGAAGCCAAGATTTCTGGTGTCCTGAAGGGTCCTCCTCAGAGCTGGGCTGCGTCAGACGCCAGGCTGGGCCTGCACAATGGCACACAGGGAGGGGAAGAACAAAGACGTGGCATGTGCCCCTAGTTCCCGGCCCCGCTCCCCACCCCCCATTAGCCCAGCAAGCCTTGTTTATATTACAGCAGGAATTATTCCAGCCCTAATCAGAGGCCCTGCGAGGTTTCGGCATTCGAGGTATTTCTTTACCCAAGGACACTCTCCAATCCTATAATTTCCATTTCCCCAGACGCCCCTGATTGAAAGCAAACATTTTTATATTTGGAAAGGAAAAGGGCCGTGTGCTATTCATAGCCCAGCCGTCTGTCCCGAGCTAGGCCCTAGGGGGCCACAAACTAAGGCAAAGCCTAAGAGACAGACCTGGGAAGGCACCGGAGCCACAGGGCTGGGGAGACCCCAGCTTGTGGGGAGTCTAGAGGACAGAGGAGGAACCCTTGTCCCTCAGTGACTGCAAGGCCAGGGATGCCTAGCATCGCCCAGCTTTCCAGGGTCAGGGGACAGCTGTGCAGGGAAGGACACAGCCACCAGGCTGGGACAAGGCAGGTGGAGGTGCAGCCTGAACCTCTGCCTCATCCTGACCCTCCACTGGGAGCTTCCCTTTACCTTTTCCAGATGTGGACACTGAAGTCCTCTGCAGGGACAGGATAGGATATGATACTAATGGTGGCTTGGGTGTACCCCACCTTGAAGCGCAGAGCCCAGCATGTGCTGGAAAGGACTTGGAGAAGCCCCACTGTCCAGGGGATCCTGATCTCCATCCTGGGCCCTCTGTTGTCCCAGGACTTGCTCCCACCTCTCCTCCCAGTTTACCCAGCCAGCACTCCACAACTTCCTGGCCCACCTTTACCCTCTGCCCTGAGTCTCCATTACCTCAGACATAGCGTCTCTCGGCTCCATCACAGAAGAGCAGGCAAGGACCATGTGTCTTTGAAGTCCCCTTCCTTGGAGCCGTGTGTATGTAGTCCCCTCTGTGTGCCAGGAGGACTTCTAAGCACAGTGGAAGGACATCTTTGTGAATCCTTTGAAGCAGGGATCGTTCTCATTTTATGGATGAAGAGACCAAGGCTTGAGGCGCTTAAAGAAAACCACCATGGTCCCATCTATGTCCCTCAAATCACAGAGCCTCAGTGTTCATCCTATAAGCCCAGGA